>CAHIKZ030000868.1:3822500-3992500 GCA_903632075.3 Acanthosepion pharaonis
GATCAAACACAGAGTGTATAAACTCTGGCGTCATTGCAACGTTTCGATCGTTGTGCTCCCCGACCTTCATCAGTTTTATATTGATCTGAGTAACCTACAGAAATTTCTAAACTGAACCCTTTATTGAATTTACAGGCGTAGAAGGTTCTTATTCTACTTTCCATGTTTAGGAATATATTGTCTAGATTTATTTTTATTTATTTTTAGTATTGTTATGTTATCGCTCGCACGTTTCCCCTGATTCCAAGTATACACTGCCCGGTACAGACATTGAACTCACAATCACTGTCACCAAAACAAACGCTTAAACTATCAGGCTATTGGGCCGGAGATCAAAACGACCAAAACGTTACGGTAACGAATAATAATAATAATAATAATAATAATAATAATAATAAAATAATAATAAATAAATAAATAATAATAATAAATAAATAATAATAATAAATAATAATAATAATAAATAAATAAATAATAATAAATAAATAATAATAAATAAATAATAATATTAAATGATAATAAAAATAAATAATATTAATATTAATCATAAATAATAATAAAAATAATAATAATAAAAAGAACAAATAAATAATAAATAATAAATAATTATAATAATAATAATAATAAATAATAATAAATAATAATAATAAATAATTTTAATAATAAATAATAATAATAAATAATAATCATAATAATAAAAATAATAATAATAAATAATCATAATAATTATAAAAATAAATAATAATAATAATAATAATAAACAATAATAATAATAAATAATCATAATATTATAAAATAAATAATAAAATAATAATAATAATAATAATAATAATAATGATAATAAACACTGCAAAAAATGCTAATTCTTCATCCTAGAAATTCAGATAATTTTCAAATGGGAAGAGTGAATTCAGATCCATTTCTAAAAATATGCCAAATAACGAGTCAACGTCACATCTCTAAGCAGTTTGGAATATTTAACACGTGTTCCAATTAACCAAAATTCATATATATATATATATGTTGAGTGCGTTTTGGTTACGAATAAAGCGTATTTGATATGAATAAAGACTTGTGGACGTTCGAAAATAGACAAAAATTTTAAAGAAACCTAGTGAAGTTATCAGTATCCGACCGAAATTTAATAGGCCGTCAAATAATTGAATGAAAGCCGCATTATTACTGAAGTGTCAATTTATGCCGTAAGAATACAAAATCGGGACTGCTTCCAATAATTATCTTAGAATAATCGATCAACCGATTCACATTCCTTTCAAACCGGAGTAGAGGTTTATCACTTGTTTTCTGTTCGTAATTTGTTTTACGGTTCTTTCTAAAGCCTTCCCATTCTTTTTCACTCCCAGTAGCCTTCCACGTCTTAGGGACATTATCAACTTGCTTGGCATAAATTGATTGTTTTAAAAAATGTGGAGAGAGAGCTGAAAACTAATGTATGACAAAAACAATAATAAAAAAAAACTTGCAAAAGCTTAGGATTTATTAACAAAATATAATTCTTGATGAAGCAATTTTGAGTTGTATATCTATGTCCGACGTCTACAAATATTAATCTCCCTAAATATATAAATTCTTCTTATGCAATTTTCGTTGTCCTTCGGGTAATAAAAACAACTGTTTCAGTTTCTTCTGTTGGCTCATAAATTTTGCATGACTTTTTTCAATATCATTATCCACTTTTTTACACTCCTTGTATTGGATCCAAATGTATGCGACAATTTTCATTTCAGTCCTGAAGAGCAAAAAAATACACCTGAAAAATACACTGTCGAATATTTGAAACTTCTTAGTGAAAGGTAACTTTTAACGATATTCTTTTCTAGATTTTCCTAATTTCTTCTCGGTGAAAAACAGTCAGTGCAGGAATTCAAGTGATATTGTTCCAAGTTTGAAAACTAAATAATGCACCTATATTTGGATTTTACCGAAAACTTTTTTCAAAGCGTCGCAACATTTTCAGCAGCAGTTTTCATCAAAGAAAAAAAAACAGAATGTCTCTCTTCTAATCAGCAATCTCAAAATGGTCATACACAGAAAAAGAATCAGCCCATCTAGAACCCCGACCCCGTAACAAACTGGCTTTGAATACATGACATTTAACATATTAAAAAGTGAAGCCATGTTTAGATCAAGCGCCGTATTCGAATTAATTTTGATATATATATATATATATATATATATATATATATATATATTTATGCAAATTTATATAATCCGTGCAAATTTGGGTAGACCTGAGGAGGATGATATCCAGAGAGCTCAATGTAAAATTCAGAGCTGATATGTTTGAATAAAAAACAGACCACGTTAAGATTCCATGTAATAAGCTATTTCACCATAACCCCTTTAACAGGGTTCTGGATCATCAGACTTTACTTCCAAAAGCTGAAATGAAAAATATATATATATACTTTAAAATTTGCTATATATTTAAAGCCTGTTGGGATAGAGACTTTATAGATATGAGCAGGGTGATAACAGAAAATAAATGGTGATTGTGCATTTCACGCTTTTAGCGATCATCAGACTAATTTTTGACATTCATTGTGTGGACTTTATAGGTCAGTGTGGGCTAAACGAATGGTGGTTAGTTAAAGTAAGATATATATTTACTAACAGATTTCATATTTCATACTGTTTTATAATATTTTATTTTCTAATTTCTAGTTATGCTACATCGGTTACGGTGCCATTGCTGAAAAGAAAGTTTCACAAACTGTTATTTATAAGGACTGTACAGGGTACTACCATAGTATGATATTTACCGTCCATCTTCTACTATAGTCTGACATCGGTCGTCCATTTTCTGATAATTACCAACTGTTAGAAGTATGAAATATGTTAGAGTTTTATAGAACAATTGCTGCTCCTATATCATGTTATCTACCGTCCATTTTCTACTATAGTATGATATCTTCTATTTCATTTCTACTATGGTATAATATTTGCCAACTATTTGTCTGACGTTAGCTCGTTTATTCTGTAATAGAATTACATAAATACCACCTTTATGAATAAAAGTTAGATAAATATCCCGCTCTTTAGGTTAAAGTAACACTGTATGTAGTTTGAGGAATTAATTGCTGTCGGCCGTAAGTAGGGTGTTTGGTAGATTGCATCGTCATTTAAGGTAAGTCGCAAATACATTGGTAGATATATTATAGTAGCAACCTGATCACTTTCCCTTTTCCCATTTTACAAAGTAGATTTAATGAAGTAACTGCGTTAGTCCATATCACGGAAGACTGATAGTTATTACGCTTTAGGTCATTTCTTATAATGTGTTCTTTCGTAAAGCTTAACCGCTATTTTGGCCTGTGCCAATCTAGACTAAGCGAGACTGCAAAACACTAACGTAAAAACTCGAGTCATGTTTTTAAATAGCTTCGTCAGATATAGAATACCATATGGATGTCATGCATGGTGTCAAACACGTTCAGAAATATATAAAATGTCAGCTGTATACTACAACTGCTTTCTCTGGTCGATGCTTAAAAGAAGCTTCGAGCGTATAGGTCTCATCGACAATTCTGGCGCTACAGAATCTCAAAGTATTGTACCATATGCCTAAAGCTACATCACTTGAATATTGCAATGAGCAGCAACAACTAAAATCGATGCCACACGTAATGGCATAATTAAGATGCTGGCATTCTACACTACTTCAAAACAAAAGGTTAGGAAGGAAGCCACCATCAGTACAGGAAGGAGTGATAACCATCAGAGGAATTTAGAAAACATTTTTTTTTGCAGAAGAATATTTATTTTCTTTTTCTATTTTAATAGAAATATATTAATTTAAATCGTCAGTAACACTGACTGTTGCATCAATGAACGTCGAATGTTTCCTTATTAGGAAAGAGCTAATATTACCATTACTATAGTCATATCGTAATAATTAACAATGATATACATTAGATTATTTAGAAGTACTTTCGATCCTTAGTAAATGCCCCAGAAATTTATCCTTGTTCCATATACTTATAAAAATGAATAACTCGTTTGAAGTCTCTTATGTTTCTGAGCATCAGTCTCAGGCCTCTGCGATAAAGCAATATTTTAAAAGGTGGTTTCGTGATTTATTTTGAGTTGTGTAAACGCAGAAAGCTATCTTATCGTAGCCTTATGTAATACTAGACAGAAGGTAATATCTGCCGGGTCTCTGTCAGCCATACTTTTCATGTTCTAACCATTTCTGGTTTTCATAGACAATTTTTTTTTTTTTCTGACTAAAACTTTACTTTTTCGTTTCTGCGCCGATCTATATTAAAATAAACCAATCAAAATTTAACAGTTGCTTCTCTTTTTCTCATTCTTTATTTTTCAGTCTTTCTCCATATCCTTTCTTCTTCTTCTTCTTCTTCTTCTTCTTCTTCTTCTTCTTCTTCTTCTATTACTACTACAAATTCTTCTTCTATTACTATTACTACTACTACTACGACTTCTTCTATTACTAATAGTACTACTACTTCTTTCTTTCTTTCTTTCTTTCTCTCTCTCTCTCTCTCTCTCTCTCTCTCTTGTGTGTGTGTGTTTTTTTTTTTACTGGGCTCTCGTTTCTACATCTAAGTTCCGGTCATATAATCATGCAGCAGAATACATGCTTTTGATCTGGCTTCCGATGGGGAACCAATTACATCTTCGTCACCTCCCGCGGCAACAAGTAGTTCTTGTGAGTCGAGTTGCTTCTCTTTCTACCTGTACCGACTGACAGCAACCAACATAACAACAGCACTTTCTCCGAGCCGATTCCTTTAGTCTTTGCTTTCTTCCCTTCTTCCTTCCATTTTTACCATTCAACCACTCCCCGCCCCCCCCCTCCACCGCCACCACTGCCCGCCACAATATTCCTTTCTCGGGTTCCATCTAAAAATCCCTTTTCATCTCCCCCAGCGCCTGGAGAGATGAAAAGGGAATCATCTTTTATTGACATTATTCACTTCATTCTTCTTACTAATCTCTTTCTTCCCTTTCGTTTTGCCTCTATCTTTACACACACACACACATATATATATATATATATATATATATATATATATATATATATATATATATATATATATATATATATATATATGCATATATATGTATATGTATATATATGTATATATGCATATGCATATAATATGCATATATACATATATACACATATAATATAAATATATATATATATACATATATGCACATACATATATGTGTATATAGTATACATATACTATATATATATATATATATATATATATATATACATCTATATACAAAGATATGTTTAGAGGTACAAAACTTTATTACAGCCATAAACAGACAAAATTAATTATATATATATATATATATATATATATATACATACATATATATACATATATATGCATATATATATGTATGTATATATATATATATATATATATATATATATATATGTATATATATATATATATATGTGTACATATATATGCATATATATATGTATATATATATGTATATGTATATATATATATATATATATATATGTATGTATATATGTATGTATATATACATATGTGTGTATGAGATTTATATGGATTTGCATGAACGCAAAAAACATCTCTTATATGAAGAGAAATATACAGTAATTGAATTGTTTAATTTCAAGAGCATGTATCTATAAAATACTAAGTTCTATATATTATGCTGTATTGGTTTCGATTCTAAAACGAAACAAACAAAAATGCACCAAAAATCCACTGAAGCAATTAAGAGTATATAAAATGGTTGCATGAATTTTCAAATATCATAAACGGATTCTATCACATCGAAATCGTCACAATATTGAATTAACATTTCAGATAACTAATCGCAAAACAATGATATTTTTAAATAAATATTTTTTACGGAAAGAATAGTTGTTAAGTTCCATAAATACCCGACGTCCAATGCTCATTGGTCAGTGTCAGACAAATATAAATATTGGTGGCTCCTGCCGGCGACTAATAGTCACTAAGATCCTCCTGTAAACAGTTTCTAACACCTTGCGGTCTAATCTTATTGGATGACGCGTTATTGTTTTACTGTACCAGACTCAAACAAATGTCTATCACCACGGAATGAATAGACAACGCTACTGTTGAATGAAATTTATATAATGCTAATCTTAAAACATTTTTTTCCAGAAGAATCGATTTCTCATACCCTCTGACTGTTATCGCTCTTTCCAGTGTTGATAGGGATTCCTTGTCTAAGCTTTACTTCCAAGTTATGTCAAAATTCATTTTTATGTCATTATTTTCACTTCACGTTATACCGGCTATATATTTTAGTTGTTGCTGCTGTTGAGGAGGTAGAAAGGAGTTAAGATTTTGATAAGAAGTGGAATAGGCAGGGATTGATCCTTAACTTGAAGAGGTTTAAATTTGTAGCGCTCAGTGAAAAGTTCACACGGGTGCTTGTTCCAAAAATAGCTATCCTCGAAAAAACAAAGCTGCCAATGTGGAACTTACGCCATACCAATGAAATATGGAGGAAATGTGGGTGATACGATTCCATGGACATAGCATGTCATGGTCTTGCTGTAAAGGCCTGAACTGGTATCATTAAAGAGTTGGGCTCGCCTGAACATTTGTTATAGAAATGGCGATAGAATAGCGATAGTTATGTGCAACTCTAAGAACTTCCTTCAGCAAACTATAGCAAATATAGTGAGAATGATTATTTGAAGACGGTTAAAGATCATGCGCTTGAGCTAGACTAGGTTAAAAATAAAAGCATTGAACATAATGAAAGTTCGGTGGTCAGTGAGCCCGTTTGACAAAACAACAGTTACAAGTGTAAGAACATTACTTTTTTCTTTCTTTTTATGTGCCATGTCCCTTCAGGACGTAGGCGATCATGGCTCTCCAATTCTCCCTATTCCATGTAGCTCTCAATATGTTTTGTCCCTTTGCTACTTTCCTCAGGCCATATTCTGTCAGCCACTTGCTTAAATAATCTTCGCACCGAGCCATGCGGTCCTGCGCTAGACGTCACCTCATATCTGTTTATGATTCATGTCCAATAACTTCCTGCAGTAGAGACAATCATAATTAATGACCAAGTTCCTTGTAAGGTGCCTAATTAATTACCAGATAAGACTAAACAGACCTGATGGCTTCATGTTTAGAAAATTAATCCACCAAAACATCTACCACAGTCGAAAGCACAGTTCTCAAGGGTACAGGTTATTGTCGCCTTGTATCATTGTAAGCTTGATAAGTCATCACTAAGAAGCACGCATGCTACACATTAATTAATTTAATGGGCTCTATCCAATAATGGCATCCCAGATTTCGGGGAACAGGTTCTATAAAGGCTTGTCATCTTTAAGAACCTATTCTGCTTATTTTTTCAATCTAAGAATGGAAACAAATTGCTTTATAGTATCAAAAAGAATTAAAACATTCTGAAAATTTAACAGAAAGCTTTAATTTATTAAGATATTTCCATGCTGAATTTATATTCTTATCGTATTTCTGTTCAGAAGTCTGATGCTTTTTGACTCTAGTGTCACCAGTTGCGTTATGGTTTCTTGGCCACATTCGAACTGAAACTGATTTCTTTTGTCAAAACAATTTAAGTTAATCAGAGAAAACCCTCTTTCATCCTCCGCAGAACTTACAGCAATGATATGAATTATATTTTTAGCTATTATTTATCGGCTATTAATATATAAGATAATTTTCGGATAATTAAACAATCGGTACGCGCGAAGCGATGCGGACCGGTCGGATGCCACCACTGGGTAATATCCTCATTTAGAAGAAGTCGTTTTTTTAGAATGAATATGTTGTCATCTGTAAAAATAGTCCTCACTACACATGCTTCCAATTATTCCTCACGTTTTAAAAGAAAATAAAATCGACTGAAAACGTTTCAAAGAAAATTCTTTTAGATGTCCGGACACATACAAATTCGTTATTTGAAATTTATCAAATGTTATTATATCTGATATATATATATATATATATATATATATATATATATATATATATATATATATATATATATATATATATATATATATAGAGAGAGAGAGAGAGAGAGAGAGAGAGTACAGTTGAGAAAATTACAGTTGGAATGACGTTTGCCTGTCAATGTAACTGTCGGGTTTCAATTCTCGGTAGTGGATGCACACTGCTGATGAGTCCCAAATATAGGACGAAACGGCCGTCCAGTGCTTTCTGCATTCTGTTGAGGTTTCTTCTAGACTCGATAAATTACTTAATATATATATATATATATATATATATATATATATATATATATATATATATAAATGTTCTTTAAAGCAAATTAAGGCAAATGTTCTTAAAGACAACGGAGGTTTTGTGTCATTTTTTGGATGGAGTTTTCCAAAGTACGAATAATCCTTCTCAGCTAAAGAGGAAATTCCGTCTGAATTTGTATAAATTTCGTTTTCGTAGGAATATGGTCGATGCTTTTGACTATTTTAATTCATCGGAGTAGGTATAGACAAATGGTGAGTTTCGTTGAACTGGTGAGCGTATTGGAGTGGGCAACAATCTTTGCCCACATCACTGAACTCAACTAGACATGTGTTTAAAACTCAACCTGGTGGATTTGGCATAATACTCGTCTAGAGCGCGCGCCAATGCCGTGAAGTGTCTGGAAAGCATACAATAACGTCGCTAATTGTGTTAGCAAGAAATGATAAGTCACTGTGATAGAGCGTCTGATCATAGAGACTTTCTTCACGCTGTTGATCACGACATAATGATATAATCAAGATTTTGACGCTACTTAGAACAAAAGCTTAGGTATGAATCCCCTATAAACACTGGAAAGAGTGATAATAGTCAGTAGACATGAGAAACCGATTTTTTTTTTTTTGAAAAATCTTTCTCAGAACAGTTGTATTATAAACAATAGATTTGCTCTTTGTTGGGTTAAAAAAAAAAACAAAAAAATAACGGTGTCTACATCCGAGACGTTCTAGCCATACTAGTAGTCAGGCTTAGTCGGATACGGGTTGCCAGCCATACTACACAGCCACACGCGCATATATATATATATATATATATATATATAGCTGATGCCTCCTGACGATTAAACCAGACGATTGACGATTGCAAAAATGGTTACTCTACGAAACTCTGGAGTCGAGGTGTGAATATAATATCAATCAGCTAAATGGCAATTTTATTTATATTAATCATATATATATATATATATATATATATATATATATATATATATATATATATATATATATATATATATATATATATATATATATATTTATATATATATATATATATATATATATATATATATATATATAGATAGATAGATAGATAGATAGATAGATAGATAGATAGATAGATAGATAGATATAGCGCATAAATTAATTATATCAAATATATTATAAAATAAACAAAATGAGAAAATAATTAAAAAACTCTCCTGTCGAGTGGAGGAGACAGTAAAATTAAAATTATATATATATATATATATATATATATATATATATATATAAAGATAAAAAGAAAAAAGATATGAAAACCACAGACAAGTTCATTTTCTCCAGCAAAAGATTCATTTCTGTAGTTTACTGCTACCAGCAAGCAGAAATATTTCTCTTCCTGTTGATGGCCATTTTGGTCGAAACTAGTCGAGGAATCTAAATGAAATAATAATAAAAAAAAAAAACGAAAGAATATTAATCTACAACCCTGTGTGTCTAAACATTTTAATTTTTTAATATTATTTTATCGTTTAATATATATATATATATATATATATATATATATATATATATATATATATATATATGTATGTATGTATGTATATGACTCCTATCTTCAATTTACTGATGTTTTGCTTAATTTTTTGTTATTTTCCTTTTTATATAATTAACTTATGCGCTATTTAGGAGATGTTATTATTGGCGTTAAGTTTATTTTTCTCTTTGTGTGTATGCGTGTGCATGCTTCTGTGTGCGTGTGCATGAGTGTACAAGCGTATGCGTATGTTGTATATTAAAGTTAACATCTGAGTCTGTTTACTTATTGTCATGTATCTGTATGTCATCGAAAGCTTCTGTAAAAATATCATTTTGTTTTGATGATAAAAAACTTAATACAAGAACATAATTTCCTTGACTATCTTCTCCTGTACTTTTAAGCTGATAAAAAGAAATGATAACAACGGAGGTCGGTGGTAAGACCCGAGATGTAAATGAAGAAAAGGGATTATCTCTAAGCTGATGTCTACCAGCAACAAAAGAAATCTTTCCAACGTCTTCGCTTTTATCACCTCTTCGCCACCTGTACATTGATCTCGTTTCTTAATACGAAACTGGAAAATGTATTTTCCAAATTAGATTCTTAAATACGTTTTTTATTTTTTTTATTTTTTTTTGTTATTTGTTGTCGACAGTTAATATTAAAAGAAACCATTTATGTTTGCCGTACGAAGAAATGCTGAAAAGTTCTCAGCCTAATAAACAATTTTTTTTAAAAAAATAGGTTGTTTAGAAATTGATGTCGCTTATTTGGAGACAGAATAAACACATCATTCAAATATGACAGAATTTGCATTTTTGATGTTATGCTAGGAACGGCTGATAAAAAATACAAGAATATAGATTCATGCTTAAAATAAATTTTATACATATCTTTGCATTGGCATATTAACGTCAGTCGTAAAGGGTATGCTGTTTCCTGCCTCTTTCGAATATTCGATATTCTTTTCGCAATAATGCGACGGACTCTTTTAGAAAAGGTTTTAAGAGAAAAATAATTATAGATTTTAACCAATAAAAATGCTAACTGACTGGTCAATCAATTCCAAATGTTTCCTAATGTCTAATCGTATCCTTAACATTATATTTATTTGAAACACCTCATTCACTAACCTTCTATCATGAGCGGGATTTGAGTCTTTTATTCGGTAATAAATTACTCTTCTCCTCATCCTTTCTTCTATCACTCCTATCTGACCTTGCTCCAAATTTTCTGTAACCCCTTGCGTCCTAGTGGCTTTCCGCCTTGCTTGGGGTGAGACGCTTAAAAAAAAAAGTAGTGGCTATAGATATTTTGGTAAAAGAAAACTAGACATCCAGTAAGAATCGACCACACGTTGTTACCAACTGCTTGCAGGGAGGTCCTATTAGCTATAAGTTCCCGGCAAATACCGAAGATATTTATATTTCTCTAGAGATCATATCAATTGGTCCATCAGAAAAAGCGTTCAGTTAGATTGAAGCAAAAAGCAGCACCACGTTTAGATATAACAGAACCTCTCTTCAATTTACTTTAAAGTACTTTTAATAAAACCATTTTGAATTAATGCAGTTACTGATATATCACAAATAGTCTGTATTTATTCCATCGAAATTAACCGAGGACATGAAGGGTTAAAACAGGCAAAATGAAGACCCGCTTCAGACCAGAATTATTTTGGACTTCTTGAAATTCAATTTGTCAGTGTGCTACCAGTGATGTAAAAGATTATACATTTATAATGCAATTGTTAAGCTTGATGAAAATTGGTTGAAAGATCAAAGAAAAATAAGAAAGCAACCAGTAAAAATCGCCATTATTCACTATTTACGCAAATTATCATTATATGGGTGAAAGTTGAATGACTGTTAAACAATCAACTTATTGTTGGCTGCAATTGAGTGAAGTTTGGAGTATATTGCTTTAAAATTGAGGGAGTTTTTAGTTTAAAATTTATGCTGAAATCGATTTTTTTGTTTTTCACGGTTTATCGCTAAACGCAGAAATGGCGTAGAAATAAAAATGAGGTATCGTTGAGCTCGTCATGGTGTAAGTAACCTACATACCGAGTTTGAACGAAATCAGAGGAAAAAAGTTAATTTATCGATTTTGATCGGCTTCATCGATTATTGATTTTTTTTTTAAATTATCGATTTTTTACGCTAAGAACGTTTCTCTTACATTGTACAATGTATGTGTCACGTTTGGTCAAAATCGTTTGGATGGATCTCGTGTGAAAATGTATCACACAGACAGACAGACAGACTTCATTTGTTTTATATAGAGAGATTGGTACTGACAAAAGACTATTAGACATCGGGTATTTATGGAACTTAATAAAATTAAAATTGTACATGCCAGTAAAAAATATATATATTTCTTTAGAAAATGGGAAAATATCATCGTCTTGCAATTATTTATCTAAAAAGTTTATTCAATATTTTGACGAGTGAGATTAAATATAATTCGTGCATAATATTTTAAAGTTGGAAATCCTACCGGGATTCAGCAATGGCGGCCACAATCTTAATATAAGATACGCAGATGACACAGTACTCATAGCAGACACGAAAAAGAAATTGCAAAATCTCCTACAGAAGGTAGCGATGGAGAGTGAGAAGAAAGGACTAAGCATGAACTACAAGGAGACAGAATACATGTTCATCAGTAAGAGGATGAGCCTGAAATGCGATTAGCAGGTCGGGGACACTAGAATCAAACAGGTGCGGAAATTTAAATATCTGGGAAGTGTTTTGACGGAGAACGGTAAGTGCGGCGCTGAGATCCGAAGAAATATTGGGTGACCAAGAATGCATTGCAAAAGCTGAGCAGAGAATTACAAAAGAGGAGGATTTCTTTGGTAACAAAGAAAATAGTACGGCGCTGTTACGTGAGGTCTGTCCTCCTTTTCGGTAGCAAATGTTGGACGATCTCCCGAAAGATTAAGAAAAGCCTCGAGTCGAGGTTCTACAGAAGGATGCTGAGGATATCATGGATCAAGCGTGTGAGCAACGATGAGGTCTGGGAGAGGATGCAAACAAGGAGGAAGCTTATACTTAACATCAGGAAGAGGTAGATGAAATGTTTGGTACACACAATAAGAAAGGACGGCCTGGAGAATGTGATACTTACATGTCGAATAGAGGGAAAGAGAAGCAAAGGAAAGCAACGCATGACATACCTGACCGGCTTAAGCAAGTTGATGCCAGAACGTAGTATTGGTGAGAAGGCAGAGGGACGAAACTTATTGAGAGCTACAAGGGATAGGAGGAAGTGGAGAGCCATGATCGCCTACGTCCTGAAGGGACACGTCACATAAAAAGAAAAGAGAGAATGCACTCTTAGTCTTTTCAGTTGAGTTTCTCTGGGGTTTTTCAGAATCGAAACTAAAACAAATTTTTAGATATGGAACTAAAGATATCCCTCGCTTCGAAAGTCAAGCGTTTGACTTGTACGTTTCATCTGATTGTCATATATGTAACTATCCTAACTTAAGCTTGGTTGACTTCTTGTTTATGTTCGGACAACCAATCGACATCCTGTTAGTCCTAATTCTTTAATAGGTGACCACGAGACTACCCAGGAGTTTAACACTCTCAGCCTCTTTTGACCGTTAGATTTCTGTCCTGGGTATGACGATAAACTACATCCAGCAGCTCAGCCTTTGACTAGGATGTTTTGAGAAGCGTGGAACCACCTCTTAATTGGAGTTGTTCCTAGATCCACCGCGACCTGGGGTAGTAGCTACTGTTCGGGTCTCGGCTATGGGCAAATAGCGAACCTACAAACTGGGGCAAAAACATTATGGAAGTATAAAAATACATTTTTGTAGTAAAATTAGCAGCAATACGTTTCCATAACAAAAAAAATTACCAGCTATATATTATTGGAAATGGATGAGAAAAATTAACAGCAATATTTTTGAAGAAAAGAAATTACCAAAGCACCCACGAAAATTAAACTTCGGCATGAAATGACCCATAAAACGTTGATATGCTGTTAAACAAAGCAGTCGTTCATAGTTGACACAGAGTACAATGCTTATTTTGGTTTCTCGAAAGGTAAAAACAGTACACATTGCAGTCACCGGAGATTAACTCGTCTTAAATGAAAGTTACCTGCTGGGCATTAAATTCGATTCAGAAATCTGTTATTCGCAGACTGGAAACACATACTGAAAGGAATTCTGATAATAATTAGTTTTGTAAGCGTTTCACCCCAAGCAAGGCGGGAAGCCACTAGCACACAAGGGGTTACAGAGAGTTGGAGCGAGAACAAACAAGAGTGATAGAGGAAATGATGAAGAGAAGGTTAGGGGATAGATCAGGGCATCTGAGGACGTCGATTGACATTACATTTGAATAGTCGGAGATTATAGCTATCAGGGAAACAAGAAATGGGGAGGAAGTTCCACAGGCGAGAAGTGCGAGACATGAAGCTATTGGAGTAGAAGAGACGGCTACATTTAACAGTTTCGACAGTGAAAGGGTGAGAGCGAGATGCCAGCCTAGTTGAACGCTTAAATTCATGAAGTCTAGGAAAAAGCGAAAGCAACTCATCAGAGCAGTTACTGTGAAATTATTTGTAAAAAAAGACAGAGGGAGGCGACGGAACGTCTGTGAGGGAGCGACTGCAGACGAGATGCCACATCAGGGCCAATTACATTGCATATCCGTCTCTGGATTTTATCAAGGACCTTGAGACAAACAGGAGGGGTTCCAGACCATATATGGTATCAATACTACATGCAAGAGCGAATGGTTGATTTGTAGATTTGAAGGATCGACTCCGTCGAGAAAAATTTCTTGACGCGGCACAGGGAGCCTACTTTTCTTGCGGTGGACGAAGCTATTGACTCAATGTATTTGTTCCATTTCAGGTCAGCAGTCAATGTGAGACCGAGCAGTCGCAAAGAGGTGCTCTATTGCTTTTTGAGACTTTGCCAATAAAAATGTGCTTTATTGAGCTTAATAAATTACAATGTTCAATCCGGCCACTAATGATGCCGCAATAGAAGCTAAAAAAACGTAATGGTTTCATCTTCTCTTGACTTTAATTTACTGATTATAAATCCAGATTGCCAATCTGCCAATGGACGGAATTTTTATTTGTCATGAAGGATCGTCGTAAATTATGAAGGAGAACATGAGACTGAATGACGTAAAATATTTTATTCGACTCTGAAGGCCGTCAATTATTGTCGATCAAAGTGTGCGGGGGTCCCCTAACACCTCATCAGGACGTGGACATTACATTCGTGTCCGCGATGTGTGAGACACTGCCCATCACCTCTCAGGAACAGGGGTTATAATATTTTCCCAACTCTTGTGACCCAAGTGCAGCTGGGCTAATCATATGAGACCTATTTTTTTATCATTTCACCTCAAGCAATGAAATAACGCCAATAAGGTGCAAGTGGTTAGAACGTGGGATAATAAGAGAAATATCATTAAATAGTGAGAACAATAAAAGAACAAGAATTAATATAACAGCCTCTGCACTGTCAAAGTTTTAGACACGACTCAAAATGTAGAGTATCTCTTTCCTTTGCTCGAATAACGGCAGCTACGCGAAATGGGAGTATATCTGTCCGAGCACACTGGACTGTTTGATTTTAATATCCCGTAACACATTAGGTTCATAGGGGCACCACATGTACAGCTGCAGTAGGAGTGGTGTTTCCTGACGGAGTCAAACCCTCTCCAGGCTCATTTAAATTCAGAATTTTCCTTCGCCTAGACTAGTCGCCAAACAAGGTTATAGGAATCTGTCTTTCCTGTTATATACCCGCAGCTTAGCGGGGAAGAGATGAATCCATAGCTCTCCTAAGGTTATTACCACGTAAGTGAATGAATTGAACTTGACCGGGATTCGAACTCGGCTCTCCGATTTCCCAATATGAGCCACTATCCATAACTTTCAATATCCTTCAAAATGTACACATATGTAATATAATGGGATTTGTAACATACCCATAGATGCTCAGTAGATTTTGAAGCTAGCAAGATTTGGCGGTAAGGTAGTAAAATAAATGGAACATTGCCAAGTGTTCTAGGAACCAGTTTCTTTTCACTTGCGTATGATAAGAGGTTGAATTCTATTACTGCAACAAACCATCACTAGTGGAAAGTAACGTGAGAATAAAGAATTGAAAATAGCCTGCAACAAGATACGTGCCTGTCACATTTGTCAGGAGAGACACCAATTTCAATTGTGGTCTTTGAGAACTCCAAACAGAACACACCACAAACCATTACAGATTCAACCTTGGCTTTTACAATACCTTGAATCGATAGCCTCATGCTGTCTACTTAGTACACAAATATCACCATATGCTAGAAAAATTAGATATGTGACTCACCTGACCATGTTTTTCACGTTTCTATAGCGTTGTTCTCTAGAAAACTTTAACAAGAACCAGTTATGGGAGTGTTGTAGTAAGCCATCTACAGTAGAAAGAACTCTTCCTCCTTTTATAAATACTAACGTGTGTGGGAGAAGCGGGAGATGGCAGTGTTAACCTACCATTAGGACGTATATTTCTATCTGCTTATTACTAACACTCTTGTTTTGTATATATCGTATTTCAATACACTTGTTCAACCTAGCTTCGTCTTCCGTGTCTTTCTTTCTGGCTCCTAAACAAGCCACAACAGAGAATCAGTATAAAACTTTTATTTTGACCCGCATCATCAGAAGCGGATGTGACTGTTAAAGCATATAAAGTCTGTTTTTTTGATTTTTTTTTTCCAAATTAGATTCTTAAACACGTTTGTTTTTATTTATTTTTTGGTATTTGTAGTTAGAAAAGAAAAATAGGTTATGACATAAGAATCTCAGTCAGTGTACCAACACACGCTAGAAAGCCCAGTCTAAGCTGTTATATAACCCGTAGTTTGGGAGAAAAATGATGGATTCAAATATTTCCAAAAATATTTGTGTGAAAATGAACCAAGCGAACTCGGCTGAAATAAAACGTTTATCAACGGTTACTGAACATATTATGGATCCCAAATAATGAACGTGAGCACAGTTAAGCGCTTTGAGAAAAGAAAGTTTTTTTATTACTGCCACCATGGGGCCAGGAAAAGAACGGGGAAAACTATTCGGATAAAGGAACAAAAATAAAGGACAATAGCAAGGAAAAGAGAGGAATTTAAATGCAGCTTGTGACTGTTACATATGGACAGTCAAGGAAATGGTTACGCAGAGTACATCTGAAGAGAGAAATGGTATTCCTTTTACTTGGAGCTTGGAATAAATACGTCACAGACTGCACAAATGTCGACAAATCCTAGAAAGATATCATATCCTGCCTTTCACGTGACCCGCATACATTTACTGCGTCTGTAGCAGGGATAGCTGTCTCTAGAGCAAGATAACCTCATGGAATCCATCCCTCTTTAAGCTTTGTATTTAGAGTTGTAGAGTCTAATAGTCTGGTTGCCACGCAAGGCTACAGGTTGCTCTTCTATTTAAAACATAGTTAGGATGAGAAGAGACGGATTTATGTCCTTCCCAGGGGTATTTGTGCGAAATTGAAGCAAGAAATATACGATTATAAGCAATGTTGTCGGTGAACTTTAAAATCCGACTTAAAAATAGGCACAACTTAAAAGCGACACGATTTACAAAAATATACACGACAGATAAGATACAATCTGAGAAAAATGGCGCAATCAGCTGCAGTCTTCTCGATTTGATGGAGTGATTTTTTGCGGATATTAATGCGCAGATTTTTTTCTTATTTTTCGGGTTGTGCTGTTTCTAGCGTTGCCCTTTACCTGATCAAATCCAAAACGTTTGCACGAACCAGTCAGTCAATTATGTGCCATGCGTGATACACGTGTAGGCGATCATGTATCTTTCGATACATGATTGACGAGGCAGATTTTTTTCCGGCAGTAGGTTGCCATTTCTTTCTCCGGTAGACCAGTTGCCATCTAAGGCTATAGAACCCGATCTGTCCTGCTATTTACCCAAATCTGGTTGGGGAGGGTTAGGGAGAAGTAGTGGATTCATACCTTTCCCATGTAATGGATTCGATTGAAATTCGAACTCGGCTCTACGATTCCTCAATCCATTACTATCTATTACTCCATCGTGCTTCCTCTCGAATACTATGCTTATACGCTATCACGCTTATTTCCTCATTCCTTTTGAAACAAACTTAGCTTTTCACACAGGATGACTTTCACGTGTCCCGCATACATTTACTGCATCTGTGGCAGGGGTAGCTGTCTCTAGAGCAAGATAACGTCATGGAATCCATCCCTCTTTAAGCTTTGTATTTAGAGTTGTAGAGTCTAATAGACTGGCTGCCACGCAAGGCCACAGTTTGCTCTTCTTTTTAAAACATATTTAGGATAAGAAGAGACAGATTTATGTCCTTCCCAGGGGTATTTGTGCGAAATTGAATGCAAAAGACTAGCCCGGAATTTTACATCTGCTTGCCGTTCTTACATCCCGCGCCGATAAGCGCTAAGCTACGCGTACATCCACACATAATACTATAGCGTGGACGAACATTCAAATTACAGTGTTAACAATAAAAGATTTTATATATTATTCACAATAAGCTCTTAATGTTTATATTTAACTTAGGTCTGAAGTTTAATCAAAAAAAGTAGAATTAATAAGAACAACAAGGTGTTTAGTGATAAATAGCAGAGCCGGTTGTGCTGTATAGATATCATTGGCGACCAGTCGAGGAGAAAGGCAACTCGAAATAAAAAAAAATGTCCGTTTGGATGTGGATGGAGTAACTCCACCCGTAAGAAAAACATACTTTTTTTCTTGAGCATTTCACCCCAAGCAAGGTGGGAGTGCCACTAAAACGCAAGTGGTTACAGAGAGTGAGAGTAAGAGTAAACAGGAGTGTTTGGGGAGAGGATAAAGAGAAGGACGCGAAACAAGATCAAGATATCAGAAGATGTCGATTGACATTGCACTTAATTATTTGAAGATTACAGTTATCAGGATAGCAAGTAAGAGGAAAAGAATTGCACAGATGGTAAGTGCGACAGAAGAAGCTGCTTGAATAGAAGAGACAGTTACATTTATCTGTTTCGATAGTGAGAGGGTCATTTAAAAGTGGAGTGGTGCGGACGACAGTTTTCATGTATCTGTGATATATGTCTATCATAACAATTTAAAAAATAAGTCTTTGACCCAAAATGAATATCCTTAGACTCCATTTGCATCCTCAACTTATATATATATATATATATATATATATATATATATATATATATATATATATATATATATAAGCATTTAACACAAAGCAACGGTTACAGAGGGTAAGGAAGAAGACTAAAGATGCGTGTTTGGGGAGAGGATAAAGAGAAGGACGGCTAATAAGATCAAGATATCAGATGTCGATTGACATTACACTTAAATATTTGCAGATTACAGTTATCAGGGAAGCAAGTAAGAGGAAGAGAATTCGGGAAGTGCGAGAGAAGCTCTTTGAGTAGAAGAAACGGTTAAGGAAAGCGTAAAGGATGACGAGAAGGACGGGGAATAGATCAAGGCATTATAAGATGTCGATTGACATTGCATTTGAATATTTTGAGATTATAGCTATCAGGGAAGCAAGTAAGAGGAAGGGAGTTCTACTGTCGGGAAGTGCGAGAGAAGGAGCTGTTAAAGTAGAAGAGGCGGTTACATTTAACTGTTTCGACAGTAAAACGGTGGGACCGAGTTGCCAACCAAGTAACAGGCTTAAATTCATGCAGTTGGGGTGCCAGTGAACGTAGCTCGTCAGAGCATACTTACTACGAAAACGATAAAGAAGGATCTGTAATGTAATCAATCCTTATCTGGCATCTTGACTTAAGTCACTTTCTCAGCGACGTGGCTTCCCTCTGTCTTTTCTACAAATATTTTCATGGCAATTGATCTAACGAACTTTTTTTATCCTGCAGCCCAAACTGGATGAATGCTACTAGATTAGCATCTAGGTTTCACCGTTCTACTGTTGACATACCTAAATTCAACCGCAAGTTCTACTCCAATAGTTTCTTTTCTCGCACTTCCCACCTGTGGGAATACCTCCCATTTATTTGCTTCCCTGATCACTGCAATCTTCAAAAATTTAAATCCAACATCAGTCGCCATCTTCTGTCTTCCTGAATCACTTTAATCTTCTGTCCTTTCCTCAATCCTCCCTATTCCCTGTCTTCTTTTACACTTTCACTCCCTGCAACCCGAGATGTACTAGTGACATTCCCACCTTGCTTGCGGTGAAATGATAAAAAAAGGTAACATTCCGCAGGGAATCGACACGGCTAATTAATATGATAATATGCTTACAGGACATCTTCATTTTCTTTGGTTTTTACCTTTTATAGTTTTCTCTCTTTTGTTCATTAGCAGAATTGGTTGACGTGAACAGCCATTTGTAATTATCCACTAACGATGTCCATCATTATATAGAACCTATCGTGTTGTGCAGATATATTTGATAACCAGGAAAGTCCTAAGAACTTCAGGTTGACAGTACTTTTCGGATTATGCTAGTTGTAGCCATTAACATAGCTACCTCCAAAAATTTCCGAGAAAAAGCATACCATGAGGAGAAAAAGTCCCAAACTTGATAAAAACAATGTCTTATTGGCAAAATGTTTATGTTATTATTAAGCGGAAAGTTATTATTGTTTTATTATTTTATTAAATTAAACCTCTTTGTTTATCCTGTGTCAGCAACGGACCAGAGATTATCCTAAGGATTTTTAGCGTTTTTTTTTTTGTTGTTGTTTTTTTTTTCTTGGCTTTAAAAGACATTGTTTTGGAAATTTTTTGCAAAAATCAAATAATTGTCAGATTTTAATGAAGTTTTTTCAGGACTTATTCCCAAATGAATTAAATGACTTTTCGAATTACTTTTTAGAGAATCTTGGTAAATTACTTTTGTTTACATTTGTTACCCCCACTTACTAAATTTTATGAAATTTCTAGAAATTAAATTTTTAAACTCTACATATTTATATTAGTTAAAAGCAGAAATCCTTCGAGAATTTAAATCATGCATTTACTTTTATCAAACAGGAACGCTATTTAACAAAAATCTGCTCTGAATCATAAAATAAAAAAATGAAATAAAACTATGACATTATTTAATTAGAAAAATTTATAAATGCACATATACATAAGATTAAGGACACTATTGTCATAAGAACAAAATTTCGATGAATAATAAACTTTACAAGAATTGTTTTAATTTATTTTTATTTTAATAATAAAAATGTATTAAGTTTTAAATATTTGTAAATTCTATATTAATTTCAGCCTTTAGATGAAATTATCATTAAGGGAAAACTCTATTTACCGATCATAAATGGAAGAGCTTAATATAAATAATCAAACACCAATATTTTTAAAAGATTTTTTTAATTTTTTGTATGTATAAACGTTCCCATTTTTTGTAAGTACGAACGGTCATAAACGATATTATAAAAAAAATAAAAGCGATGATTTTAGTAAATATAAAATCAACATTTCTAAAATTCAATAAAACATTAGATTACGGAGAATATTTCCCTAAATTTTAAAGATTACTGAGTGCTTAACAATTATATAAAGAAGGCGCTTAAAGTAATTTCGTAAATTATTTTTTACAGATAAAGACTCCGTAGAACAACATTAGATCAGTCATCAGGCTGTGTCGACACGTCAAATCAGCTATTGTCTAATTAAAAACACAGCTACTGTCGAGTCGCATTTCACCGATATTCTAAATTTGAAGTAAATAATATTCGTTTCAAATAAGATTAATTATACTTTAAATCAGCTAATATTCCTCAAATAAAGTTTAAGAAAAGTCTATTTTACTTCTGCAACTTTTTTTTAACCGAGAACTAACTTTTGTTTACAAATGTCTCAAAAATGGATTACTTTGTTGATATTACAAAAAAAAGAAATAAAATGAAAAAATCGATTCCAATCTGTATCCCAATCTGTTCTAATCAAAATTTCTGATTGGATAAACCAGAGTATTTTGCTTACTGAAAATTGTAAATTTAATCGTTTGGCTTTCAATTAAAGCTAAAATGAATCAATCAAGATAGCATTTAATTTTTTTTTTAAATTAATTTAAACCTTAAGTATCTATATAAAAACTAATTTTTGTAGCGTGTATTTTGCACCAAGTCGGTTGACATATTTTTCAAACTTCAATGGGACGGAATCGAATGAGCCAATCAACATCCGGGCCGTCTTCAACGTTTTTCTCGGGCATTTTCCACAATCTGGCCATCTCAACGTTCAGGTTTGAGTAATTGATGATCTTTTCGATTTGCTTTGCTGATATATTGTCATAAGCAAGTATGGCCACAGCAATTATTTGGCATTCATTTCCTGTCGTGTTTAGGATGACTATACCTGTTATTCGGCGTTCAATAACTCAATCTGTTTCAAAGTCCGAGTCGCAGATTATCCTTGGCTTATCGTCTTCCATTACTCTCAATGAACGTATCATTTCTCGTCACGTTGTATCCATATCTTTTATGCGAGATGGCACTTCGATGTGGTGTAATGATTAGCAACGGTGTCTCACTGGATCAATTACGACTGAATAGTGAGTTGGATTCCCACTGGGTGCCACATAATTTCGGCCTTCTGGCACAACTCAGCTACGCTTAGAGAATCACCATATTTTTGTACAAGAACCAATGCAAGTTAAAGAAAACACATTATTAGTAGCGATAGTATTAATAGTATTAGTCATAGTACTAGTAAGATTAGTAGTAGTAGCAGTATCTCTTGATGTTGGTCGACATCAGAATCAGTGCACAAATAAGAACGAACTCAAGCATTAGTTTTTCCAATTGGAAGATTATAAATGAAATCAAATGTAGACCTTTTTTTTTCTTCTTCTTCTTCTTCTTCTTCTTCTTCTTTTTCTTTTTCTTTTCTCCTCCTCCTCCAACTTCTTATTCTTCTACCTTTTCTTCTTCTTCTTCTTCTTCTTCTTCTTCTTCTTCTTCTTCTTCTTCTTTTTTCTTTTCTCCTCCTCCTCCAACTTCTTATTCTTCTACCTTTTCTTCTTCTTCTTCTTCTTCTTCTTCTTCTTCTTCTTCTTCTTCTTCTTCTTCTTCTTCTTCTTCTTCTTCTTCTTCTTCTCCTCCTACACTTCAACTCCTTATTCTTCTTCTTCTTCTTCTTCTTCTTCTTCTTCTTCTTCTTCTTCTTCGTGCTTTTTTATATCTTTCCCTGTCTAATTTTCTTCCTTATCCTTATTCCTTCCTTGGTACTTGGTTAAAAGACACTTCCTACTACTGAATCGTATGAAATATATATATATATATATATATATATATATATATATATATATATATATATGCACATACATAGATAGATAGATAGATAGATAGATAGATAGATAGATAGATAGATAGATAGATAGATAGATAGATTCTTAACTTATTAATACCCTCCACAATCTTCCCATCTTGTTTTCGTCTGTTAACGCTTAACTGAAATTTCTTCACCTTCTATAATATTTATTCGTTTAATCGTTTATTCGTTTAATCGTTTATTCGTTTAATCGTTTATTCGTTTATACGTTTCGATATTCTGTCCTGTCTCTCTGACTTCTATCGTTTGTCAAAAGGACTTTTAGATGAAATATTCCAGAATTTAATATTGTTAATGGCTTTATCTCTGGATTTTTCGATTTCAAAATAGTCAACGCACAATTTAACAGGATCTTTTGTAAGACTGAAAACCAACGTTATATTGAACAATATAAGGCATGTTACTACATTACTTTCTTATAGATAGGAAATTTGAATATACCGCTGAAATTTGATTGGCTCTTGCCAAATTCAGACCTATGCGTTCAGAAACATTTATTCATATGCTTTTTTATTCCTCTTTCTTTTAGAGTTATCCATTCACATATATTTGCAGGTAAACCTTCACATGCATACATACATACATACATATACGGTATGCGCTGGATAAATTGTCGTTTAAATTACGCAATAATATTGACATCTCATTTCTTTCGGTATCATCTTTGGTGTTACAAGGAGTTTTGTTGCTCTCTCGTACAACTGCGCTCCATACATAATAATCAAGGTGTTTGCAGTTTAGAGAATTAGGTGACCCGATGTAAGGGGTGATGTAGTCGCAAAAATTTTCTGACGGCCATGGCTGTGTTCTCCAGTATGTGTGGCATGGTGCAGAGTCCTGTTGCCAGACATAGGGGTCTTCCAGCCGCCTCCCTCTTATTCCAGGGCCACACTAATTCCGCAAGGCGCTTGATGTAGGCCTCCATGTCGAGCCTGAGGACCTCAGCAACATATTCGGGAGTTCTTGCTCTTATCAGAACGATCAAACTGAATTTTCTGAATTGCTGTACCTTTGTAATCACCATTAGACTCATCCAACTCTTTCCGAATCCTCTGCACTGTCCTCAGATTGACACCCAAACACTCAGAAATGTTCGTATTAGAGGTTCCGGTGCGAATGCCAAACAGGACAGCATGCCGTTTCCAAATTTCTGACCGAGTGAATTGCGTCATGGTGCTCTTTTTCTTACAGACGGTGCACAACTGACCCAACTGTGCAGTCGACAAAATCAAAAACAAAGTTCACGCGTGAAATTAAAAATATAAATTGCCAACAATTTACCCATCGCACCCTGTATAGACACACACACACACACACACACACACACACACACACACACACACACACACACACACACACATATATATATGTTTCATTAAAGACGACAGACAAGGTACTACCATTGAGCTTTTTATTTAATTTTTCTTGTATTCGAACAAGTGTTTTCTTTTTTGAACACAGAGATGAACAAGATCAATATTCACTTAGAAATATCATAAAGAAAAAAAAGTACCTCAATAGACCCGAACAAAAAAAAATCAAATTAATTATCTACTATTAAAAATTTAAAACAGCTAACATTATCCTAAAAAATACCAACACACTAGCAAAATCAAACTTATAACGAACAAACATTATACATGAGTTCCAATGACCCTTAAGGAATTGTGTTCCTGATCAAACCGAGTTCATAAATAATTACATTGTTCACACAACTACATGCCTATCCATACGCCTTGCGTTACACCTATCTGACCACAGCTCAATTAGAACCCATTTAAACACACAAATAAACTTACCAGACTCTATACGAAATATACTAGTAGAAAATACAAATATAATAACCTCATCCATATGTAAAAAATGATTTAAAATAATGGAAAATAAAAAAGAAAAAGTCAATAATATTAACTACGAACACGACCTATATATATATATATATATATATACGTACAAATTAGGTAACTATACTCGTTTCGAAAAACCTTCGAATTTTTCATTTGCCAATAATCAAATCAATCACGAGGGAAAAAAAGGTTTTAAAAAAAGAAAGAGCCAGGAACATGAAAGTCTGTCGAAAAAAATCGCACAGATACAGGTTTGAAGCCCAAAGAAAAAACCTCGATACGAGTAAACAACTAACTAACAAAAGAGCTCAATACAACCAGAGCAGACCTAGATAAACCTAGTGAGCCAGACAAACCTACCCAGGTTTCACCTAAGCGGATCTTCAGGGAAAGCTGGCTAAAGAGGCAAAAGAGAAACGCATATTTATAGGCGATAGTCAAAATGTTGACTATCGCCTATAAATATGCGTCACTAGGTTTATCTATTTATCTATCTATCTATATATATATATATATATATATATATATATATATATATATATATATATATATATATCTTATGCAATATAAAGTTTGCATTTTTTTTAGATACACGTGTTTGAGGAGACACCCAATATAAATGACGTATATCGAATTACGATTTTCGAGAGTTTTTAATATAAAAATGTTGCCCACTGCTCCTGCGATTAGCTCATCATTCTTCAATTATGAATTTCGCGCTCTTGGCTACTGATATGGCGTTTGCATACATCACGCATATAATACGTTAGAAGATTCCTTTTATCTGCCGTGCGCCGATATCTTAGGGCTAGAGTCCCTTACTGATGCCAAATCGGTCGAGTTTCGATACCGGCTTGAAGCAATCGGATGTCTAACCACACTGAGATGAAAAAACATGTTCGAAGTACGTTTCAATAGGTGGCAAATGGACACGTGATTTTTTTTCACGTGTGTGTGAAATGTATTTCTTTTGTATAGCACTAGCAAGCTTCGCCCGCTTGCTATCGCTTCGCAACGTAAGATATATTCACTACTTGAAATCATTAAAACAAAAATTTTAAATGAACATTTCATTCATAAATTTGCTTGTTATTAAGGAAATATTTACAAATAGATGACAACTTGTATAGACACACATATTTACAAATAGATGACAACTTGTATAGTCACATAAGTAAAATACAAATTTCAAACAATTTTCTGCACAATACAGGGTGTCCATAACGTTCGTGTGCACTTAAAAAAAATATAACTTTATCTATATTTGCAATAGAAATAATCTGTAAAAAATGTTATAAAGTTTAATGTACCTAGTTTTAAGTATAGCTAAAATAACTAATGTGATTTCAGGCATTACTGTAAATCAGTTGGTAAATGTTTTCCGTGAACTGCAAAATCGTATTACCCTTTGTATTGCTAATGGTGGAGGACATGTGGAAACTTAAATAGTTTCAATAAAACCGTACGAAATATAGATTTACTACTTTCAAATCCTTTTTACAAATTATTTCTATCGCAAATCCAAATAAAGTTATAAATTTTTTAAAAGGCACACGAACTTTATGGACACCTTGTATAAGGCAATATCCCTAAATTGAACTATTTTTGATATGAAAATCAAAATAATCCTCGAATAAAAAATCACGAATGGGTGACAGTTAATTAATGAAATAAACTTTTTTTTTTAAATCAATATGCAAATTAGTTACACTTAACGAAGGATAGAACCTAGAAATAGATAATATACAATAGAGATATTTCGCTCTTAGCGTATATATTTCCGTGTTGACTGGTTCAGTCTGAAGTCGGACGTCTGGCTGATCGGTTGAACTCTCTGCCTTCGGGCGGGGAGGAACCCGAACGAGTCTACGCCGAAGGGCGAAGTCTCTTTCGGGGAGGTAAACTGACCCTGAACCCGTGTATACGGGTTTAAAGGGAAAATATTTTTGGTCGAGCCCACGGGCTCGGAGATTTTTATTAATAAGGCTTCAATTATTTTAATATAATAGCATCATCTACATGCAAAAAAAGGCTAAAAGTAATGGAACCTTTATTAATAAAAAATAAAAGAAACCAACACTTAATAATATTAACTTTGAAGATGGACACAATATCGTGACCGTGTTTTGAAAAATGAAAACATTTTATAAAACATACATACAACAAACTATTTCTTATTTAACAATTAAAATATCTAATCCTTGAAAATGGCTAAATGTATAGCCGAAAGCACTCGGAAATAAGAAGATTAGGACAATTTTTATATAATTTATCATCCGAAAAAAATTATTAGATCGCATGAGAAATTGTACAAAAAACTAAACAAAAGTACCTTGTCTGTCGTATTCAATGAAATGTGCATATATATATATATATATATATATATATATATATATATATATATATATATATATATATATATATATATTAGGTTGGTGCAAAAATAATGACGTAATAATAATGTCGTTTTTGACGTACTTTTCTACGTCAAAAAACGACATTCGTCATTATTTTGCACCTAATATATATATCATTATTTTATATATATATATATATATATATATATATATATATATATATATATTTACATATATGGTTAAATCAAAAGTGAAGGCAGTTTCCATACAACTTTATTTCACTGCTGAAGAAGAAATGTCACTTTTCGACGTAGTCCGACTACATGGCAATACACTTCTGGTATCGTTCAACGAGCTTTTTTATCTCTTCCGAAAAGGGGCAATCGGTTGCCACATTTTCACAGCTTGCATTTTCCTTTTTTTTATATACCCGCGCCCAACGTGCGTAAACTTTACGTTACCCCAAGTCATCGTGCACTTTTGTTTGGGCAGATCCATTAGTAATGCCCACGATTACCAATACTTGTGCTATTGTTTATTCATCGGTCTGCCCTAATCAAGGCGCCCACCGTCTGAATGTGTTCTTCCCTGTGCGATGTTGATGGGTGACCAGATCTGCTTTTTTTCCGTTACACATTTTCTTCAAGCTTTAAAGAGTACTACCCACTCTGTATGTGGTGAGACCATGTGCGTCCCTGTGTGCGCTCTTGTGGGCTTGTGACGTCCTTCTTCTCTGAAGGCCACACAGAAACTGGCGTTTGATACACTAGGAAGTGACGTCGCTCACCAGCTGTCACGTGACTCACGGAACTTTATCTTCATCAGAGGGAGAGTAACACAAAGAAAAAAACAATAAGAAGACAAGCATGATTTTTTTTAAGGATACATATATAATATATTTTTTATATCTCTATCGCCATCCTGAGGTCTTGTACTTGAAGAAAAGTTATGCTTTTTTTATGTCTCTTTTGGCATTCAACATTTAAAACAACAAAAAACAAACAAACAAAAACGAAAAGATTTTAATTTTTAATCTTCATTGCCATAAACAATGCAATCCCCCTTAAAACTTAGATTCAAAAATAGGTCTGTAAAGTTTTTTTAAGAAATTAAAGTGTTTCCTAAGTTTATTAAATAAAAATGTGACTCAAACCAAATGTGCTCCAAAGTCATTGTGTGTAAGCTAAAGAAAGCCTAGTAATATGGAATCGTTTCAAGTCGCTTTCTTTTTAATGTCTTTTATTCTATCGAATGCTCTATACGATCATAACATGAATTCGTTTTATTAGAGTCCTGAGTATGATGATAAACTACTTCAGCAGCAAGACCTCTGATCGGGAGTTTGGAGGTTTTGAGGAGCGTGACAGCACATCTTAATTGCTGTTGTTACCAGGTCCAACCTTACCCGGGGTGGTAGTACCTGTTAGGGTCCCAGCTATGGGCAAATAGTGAACACTATGTGAGTATAAAAATACCTTTGTATAGCAAAACTACCAGAAATACATTTATATAAAAAAAATATTACCATCTATAGTAAAATTACCATTAATGTATCAATCAACATGAAAGAACTTTTTCATGATATTACTACATATAATATCCTACATTATCTTAAAGATATCAAACTGTATTCCAAAATATAACTTCAATACAACTACAGAGTGCCCCACAAAAAACAGAAAATTTGGTACAGTTTATTTACCGTATAATCTCGTTGTAACGCGAGATCTCGCATATCGTGTGACCCCAAAATTTTCACTAATAAAAAGGGATTTTATTATGTATCTCGTGTATAATGCGATTTATTTTTTGAGAGACCAAATTACAATAGACTAACCTCTTTTCCTGTATCTCTTTGTCCCATCCTCTAGTTAAATATTTTTAAAAAGTAAAAGAGAATTATAAAAGTATCGTTAGTAACGCTATGCCCGTTGCATAAACGCATCCAACCATAAACAACTGAACGAGAAAAAGCTAAACATCTTATAAATGTAAACAATGGAAAATATGTTTGTATTTTATAATACATTACTAATATGTGAATATTACGTTCATTATTATGGGTTACATTTAAGTAAAACATCAGTTTTATCATATTTTTGTTTATTTTAAATACAGTTGTACATTTTAACTACAATAAACGGATATATAGTTTGGTCAGCAGAGTAGCTAGTGTAGCGACGGTGTTACCATTGTTGTTGTGAACGACGAACGTCAGTGCTGCCAATCTTGTAGTGATAGTGTTATCAATATTTAACTTTGGTTAGGAAAGGTGGGATTAAGGACAATGCGTGGACGCGATGCAATTTATATTTGACGTAAATAGCACATAGTATAAAATTCAAAACTGAACGGAATGATTTCAAAATATAACAGTTGAATTTATTAATGTTTGATATACATACATGCGAACTGAAAAGGTAGGACAGAGTTGTGTCCCTTTGGTTTGGTAATAGTTGTACCTGATTTCATATTAAAAGGAAGTAATATTAAACTGTAATTTAGAAGAATAAAGTTTGGAATTGTGAGTTGTTAAGTTGGTAAAAGTTCAGAAGAGATTTCAGAGTTCGTCTTTGCGTATGTTGGTAATAGTCTTTAACGTCTGACCGCAATGGCTAAGACAGGAGTTCTTGAAGGTTACATCTTGGTACTTGGTAGCAAGGAATGAGACGTGAGAGAGAGAGAGATGAATAGAAAGAAAACTACTCGAGGGAGTTTACACGTGTTGGGTTTATATAATGGTTGTGTACCGCGTGACAGGCTCCCAGCATATGAGCGGGAAAACAGATTGGTCGCGTGAAGGCGGTTTGATTGGTCGGAACTGACCAATCAGCAAGCTAGATTGAAGGTGATTGACCAATGAATACTTGTTATATATTTTGCTAGATTGTGATGGTGAAAATTATAATTATTATGTGTATTTCCTAGCAGGGGCTAACTAGGTTGTTGTGGAAGAGTCCACACTAGGACCAGCAGCACATACGTTAATTTTATATCTTGCGCATGATGCAATCCCCTTAAAACTTAGATTCAAAAATAGATCTTCAAAAGTCGCATGGTACGTGAGTATAGATGGTAATTCCTGGAATTTCTGCGAGATATTGTTTCAAGCTTCTATCAATACAGTTTTTAAGGAGTACATGTCTGTGATCTCTCTCCTCTGGAATTAAAGTTGATGTAACAGTAAACCCCCAAACGATAAGAATTTTGTGCATCATACAGTAATTCTAAAACTGCCTGTTCTTTTTTGTTTAGCACCCTGTACAACATAAAACACATACATCACTGCCTCTAGTATTTATGTTCGCACAAACATGTATATGCTCAAAATATGAACAACCAATATTGTTTATTCAACTGAAAAAGCAGACTAACATATATTGTTACTTCAAAACTTCCAAGAAAATGAAATTTCGAAATTCAACGACAAATAGGGAGTCGATATGCCGTTAAACAAATCAATCATTTTATAAGAAATGTACATAAAACAGTAAGTTTCCAAAAACGCAACATTGTTTTCTTTCGTCTGTCGGAAGCGTCAAAGAGTAAAAGAGAACTGAAAACTGAAATTTTAACCTCCCCACGAAATCGTCAAGTCAACTGCGTTCGCTTGATCGAAATAAAGCGACAACGTCTAATTGGTTTAAAGTAATGGCGTGGCAAACGTTGATTGGTCGATAGACGGCCAATAGATATTGTCCTGTACAAACACGTGGTTCTTTTCTATTTTGCTGCCTTGGTTCTTATTCTACATCAATGATTAAACTATTAATTGATGACGAGAGGAATTCCTGACATTATAGTTACCAGGATTCAATGAACGGAACTCTCTGGCAGCGTTAATAGGTTAAACTTATGTATATACGTGCTTAATTAGAAATGCACTAATCAATTCTCATTCCTAACAGAGGGATACGTATATTGGTAATAGTGTTGCAGACCCGGTAGCGTGCAGTGCTGGTTTAATAGAAAAGTGGCCTTGTGCCAGACACTACACTAAACTACCGAGTCCACAAACAATGTATAAAAAAATGCGTGAATGAACAGTGAGAGGAAAGGGTCAATCAACAATGCATAAATTATAAATATTAAGGAGATAGCCTGAATAGAATGACAAAGGCGTCTGGATGCAAAACATGTGTAATTTTTATTAGATGGAAAACAAGTAGGTATCTCGTTGTACGAGATCAGAGAAAATGTTCCACGCCAAAACAGGAAAGCAAGATAAACAAGGCGGGAAAAAGGTTTTTATAAGGTTCTGGAAAAAGGACTCGTTAACACGAGGTGTAGGTGCGCACAGATAGAAAGGAGTACTCATTGTGGAATTTTGGCATTGTAGGTGTGTGTAGTATTTTTTGTGTTCAGGTTCAGAGTAGTGAGAAAGTTCAGTCATCTCAGAATTTTTTTATGTCAGGCATTGAATTAACTGCTGAAACTTTTATCGGATTGATGTTGACGTCTAGCCAAAAGGACGAAGAATTATTTGCAGTTGGTTGCATCGTCTTGGTGAAGTTACTCATGGCGAGTCAAGAGAGACGAAGAATTATTTGTAGTGAGTTGCATCGTCTTAGTGAATTTGCTTACGGCGAGCCAAAAGGGACGAAGAATATCTGTTCGTCAATAAGATATCCCTGTCTGTATTATGGTTGACTGACGAGGGATAAAAATAAGTTACTTGTTGAATACGAAGTTCTGCTTACGACTGTGTCGTGTGTCTCGAACGTTTTCTGGTCGAAAACGGAGAAAGTCTGACCTGCGGGTAGCTTCAAGACGCGAAGAAGTCTTGGGAAAGTGTGAGGTCGACATTGTTGAAATAAGATATTCCGGCCCGCATATGGGTTAAAGGCACGGAATAAATGAGTTGCCCGTCTAGTCAGGTTGAAGATCGGGAAGCAACTGGCTTGCAAACGCTGTTCGTTTGAGACGCCAGGAAACGCGCGGGAAAAAATTCAAAATCTGTTAGGCTGACTTTATCAGCAGGAGCTAGCGACCTTCCTCCTCCAGATTACTGCTACATCTAGCTGTGAGAGAGAGGAAGGGATGCAAACGCGCGCACACACGCACAAGTGTGAAAGGAAGGGAGGAAAACTCGCGTGCGCGTAAAATATAGATGGAATTAGTGTGTTAATTCCATAATAGTAATATATGAGAACGAGGAATTTATGCAACAATATAGCTAAACTAATTCAAATTAAATTGCCGCGGCCCTTCAGGACGTTGGCAATCGTGAAACTACAGTTTCGTTTTATTTATTATTTGTATATTATCATTTATTATTAGAAAAGGTAGCTTTTCGCTGCTTTAGCCATGGTTTGAGTTTGGTGTTTTCCTTCTCTAGGAGTGGCTACCACCCAAGGCTAGAGAACATATAAGTCTGCTATTTAACTCACGACTTGAGAAAGAAGTGTCAAATTCATGCCTTTCCTAGAGGCACTGGTTCGCAAGTGAATGCAATATAGTAGACAGGAATTTAAACGCTGATTTTCCGTCATATTATTTGCACGTTTATTCTATGTCCATATCGAAAATGTTTGATAAATATTTAAGATTCTTATAGGTAAGCAAAATGATAACACGTTTTGTATGATGACAAACTACATCTGGCAGCAAGACTATTGATCGGGGAGATTTGAGGAGCGTGGAGCCACCTCTTAATTGCTGCTGTTCCCAGGTCCATCTTGACCCATGGTGATAGCACCTGTTAGGGTCCCAAACATGGGCAAATAGTTACCCGCACCAAAAAAAAAAAAACAGCAATATATTTTTGTAAAATAAATTACTAATGTGCCAAAGAAAATTAAATTTCCGCATTAACTATAATAACCATAAGGAGTTATTAGTTGTTTGATTCTATTTAGCGTCATATCAACCTCTATGGCTTTAAATAACACAGAGAGAGTTGATATTACGCTAAACAAAATCAACCAACCATTAACTGCTTATGCTGAGATCTAAATATTTTGAACATAGTTTTATGCTTTCAATTAAAGATATTGTGCACATAATTTTATACGTTCAGAGTAAAGGTATATTTAGATATATAGTTTGTAGAACATAAAATGTGTTCTTGGTAATTTTAATATGAAAATGTGTTTTTATATATTTTTAGTGTTGCCATTTGTCTATAAAAATGTATTTTTGGTCATTTTATTATAATAGTATGCTGTTGAATTTTGTTTGGAGGTTTACTATTTGCCCATAGCTAGGACCCTAATAGCTGCTACCAAACCGGGTTAGGGAGTACCTGAGAACAACAGTAACCAGGAGGCGGTTCCACGGTCCTGAAAACCTCAAATCTCCCGATCAGAGGCCTTGCTGCTAGATGTAGTTTATCGTCATACCCAGAATACCATAAGCAGTTGGTAATCCGTTAAACAAACAAAACAAATCATAACATATAAGCATTGGGCGAGTAGGAAGAAGTAAGTAATTAGTTTATACAACTACATTTGATTCCTTAGCCAATTATAAAATGCCGTTACAGCATCTAATACGTTAATATTTTTCTCGCGGGACAATGCGAGATCAAGATTCGTCGGTTCAACATGTTCTATGCTAAGCAAAGAATAAATTTCTCTTTAATTGTAATGAAAGGCAATTGGAATTTTATAATCATTTCTCTTCTGCAAGTAAACAATTACGTATCTCCAAGATGGCCTTTATTTTGACATATTGTGAATTTCGATGGTTGTTCTTCTGGAAGTTAGTATAATGGTTTCCCTCTACCTTTTCCACTGTGTTGACTTTGGGGGCTTTTACTTTCCTGAGTTTGTTGTCATAACAAGGCTATAGAGCCCAGTGTACCTTACGATTTTTCTAATAACTGAAATTAAAATTCAATATTATGAAACATATTGAAAATATTTCAAGAATACAATTTTACTGGCTGCTAGGGGAGTAAGTATTATATTGGGCAAATTTTGATGACGAGTATAGATTCTTTTTTCCATATGACGGGTTCTTTCAGGAAGTGAGTGGTCATGCACCCCACTTCTCCACAACTTCGTATATCTTATCAGATTTTTTGTTTGCTAAGGTTTACACCCCCTTCCTGTCCCACGATCCATTCACTCAAACTCAAGTAGTTGTCCCCGTTCCTCTGTCACTCTTACCAACCCGTTATACACTGCGTGATTTCAGATTTCCAAGCCCTCTTTCTTCGTTATCTTCCCAAGAAATTTCAGCCGTCTATTTCTGATTCTAAGTGTGTATATTTTTTTACGCATTTTCTTTATGACTTTTCACGTTAGTTACTCGTTTCGTCCATGAAATTCTCAGTATCCTTCTGTAGAACAACATTTCTGCTGTCTCCAGTTGTCTCTTCCTCCTTGGAGATATTGTCCAGCATTCACTATTATAGCATTCTTCATTGTTTCTACCGAAAATATCCTGATTCTTAGTGCTTTGATTAGCTTTATGAATGCATCATTCGTCAATCTGATAGGAGTTCGGATATCGGTGACACGTTTTTCATCCTCTGCTGTAGCGTTTCCAAGGGAAGAGACAAAAGACTGTAAAAGGCGTCTTTGGAAATTTTGAATTTTAACCATAGAACACTAACCATCAATTAAAGTTACACCACTACTAACCATGGGTATATCATACCCGATTTTGAAAATATCAAAAAAAAATATTAAATATAAATCGTTATTTGAAATATTTTACATGCAGGCACTTCAAACTTCGTACTTTGAGTTAACATTAATAGGAACTGAAAAACATATCATTTAGGTAAGAAAATCAGGTACTGAAAATTGTAATTAAAAATAGGAAAATTTGCGCTGGGTACTATATACCCATGGGTAGTGTTCTAGGGTTAAATGAGTTTCAGTAATGAACATAGCAACTAAGGATATGAACCACTGAGAAGTCATATGAAGGGAGAGAAAATTCTTTTTTTTTTATTAGTTTCTGACTGATTAGATACACTTTTATATCCTATTATGCAAACATTAATGATACTCTAATAGAGAAGCCCAGTCATTTGTTTTAATAATCCCATTATAATTAAATAGACAGAAGGGTAAATAGTAATATTTTCGAAGACGGAATAATGACTTGTTTAAAAGTTACACATATTGAATTTCCATGATGATCAAACGTCATCATTTGTTGTTGTTCTTCTTCTTGTTCTTCGTTGTGTCCTGTCTCTTCAGAACATGAGCGATCATTGCTCTCCACAGCTGCCTACCGTTTGTATGTTTAAACAATATATTTCCTCTTAAGGAACTGAAAAAAAATGAGAGAAAAAAATGGTTTTCTCTTGTATATTCAATTCCACATTAGGCTTACGGCTGTATCAGGTTGAAACACCGGTTCTCGTCTGATCACCGAAGTTAAGCCTATCTGTAGAAGGGTGAACATTCGCGAATACCAAAGCTTTGATATGAGGGAGGGGTAATGAATAAAGGCTCGGAATGAGAAATCAGAGACCAGAGTTCGAATTCGTGTCGGAATTGTTATAGTCAATTACGTTCAAATATCCTTGCGAAATCTATGAAAACACCTCTTCTGCCTCGAGCTATGGGTTAAATATTAAGATTTGTATCAGAAAATCATTGTTATTTAAAAGACAATTTCACAATCGAAAAATAGCTTTTGACTTTAAATAACCTCAAGAATGTTGATAAGCCATAAAGAATTAATCAATCAAATCAGTCAGTTATGTGCCATGTGTGATACACGCTTAGGCGATCATGTATCCTTCGATACACGACTGACGAGTCAGATTTTTCACGCAGTAGGTTGCCATTTCTTTCTGCAGTAGACCAGTTGCCATCCAAGGCTACAGAACCCGGTCTTCCCACTCCTGCTATTTGCCCATAGTTTGGCTGAGAAGAAGATTCATACCTTTCCCAAGGGCACTAACACGTTAGTGAATGTAATGCATTCGACGGGAATTCGAACTCAGCTCTCCGATTCCTCAATTCAAACAGCTATCCATTACTTCAGTAAGTTATTTGCCATGCGTGATACACGCTTAGGCGATCACGTATCTTTCGATACATGACTGACGAGGCAGATTTTTTCCCCGCAGTAGGTTGCCATTTCTTTCTGCGGTAGACCAGTTGCCATCCAAGTCTATAGAACCCAGTCTGTCCTGATATTTACCAATAGTTGGGAGAAGAAGAAGTAAATTCATATCTTTCACTAGGTTATTGGCACATAAGTGAATGTAATGGATTCGACTGGAATTCGAACGCGGCTCTCCGATTCCTCAATCCAAGCCGCTATCGAGGAATCGGAGATCAATCAAATACATATTTAAAAAATCAAATACACATTTAAAAAGTGCCGGAAATTTTTCCAAGATTTAATATAATCTATTAAGAAATTAGTATTTCTTGTTACGGTTTTTTGTGTATATTATATATGTAACTAGTGAGCAAGTCAAAATGACTTACTTCCCTTTATAGCCGACCAATAGAAGGTTGACCAATCAGAAGCCGCACAACACTGTATCCGTCGTGTATAAAGGCGGCCATCTTTGTTTCCCACCGGAAGGACCAGAGGCAACTTGTCCGGCGAACATGACAGAAGGAAGAACTACGCTCTGCTACTTTGCTGCGATATCCACTGCGAACCTGCACTACGCTTTCCTACTGTCTCGGAAATATTCACTGGCAACCTCTGGATTTTATACTCGAAGACGACCGTCATGAAAATGTCTAACATTTCTTAGTATTTCCTGTTTAAAATTTGCTGGACCAAAATTTCTATGAAGAAATTGAAACTAACGCTACAAGTGCGTTTACTTGAGGTGTCGCGTAAATTCTTAATACTTATTAACTAGAATATCTTTCATTTTATTTCAGATGGATTTCATTGGAGAATATCTTTCATTTTATTTCAGTTGGATTTCATTGCAGCAACTTCTTTTGTGTTTCTACCGAAATTTTCCTGATTCTTATTACTTTGATTAGCTTTATCAATGCATCATTCGTTAATCGGATAGAAGTTCGGATCTCGGTGCCACATTTTCCATCCTCTGTTGTAGAGTTTCCCAGGGGAGAGACAAAAGACTCTAAAAGGCGTCCTTGGAAATTTTTAATTTTAACCCTAGAACACTAACCATCAGTTAAAGTTACACCCTACTAACCATGGGTATACCATACCCGATTTTGAAAATATCAAAATAATAAAGTGAAATAAATGAAGTTGTTTTATGACCGATAATAAGGAGATCTTCTACATCTCTTCAGGATGTAGTCGGTTACGGTTCTCCACAACTTTCTGTTCTTTGTAGCTCTAAGCAATATTTTGTCTTTCTTCCCTAATCGATGTTCTGACAACAATTTACACAGGCCCGGTAAATAGATACTTTCTTCTGTTCTTTTTACCTTCAGTATCTCCTGTGAGTGTTAAAGTCCTCTTTCTTCATTATGTGACCTAGAAATTTCAATTGTCTTTTCCTGATTCTAAATATAAATCTTTTTTCATTTCTATTTTCCTTAAACGTTCGCATGTTCAGTCACTTTTATTGCCAGAAGCCTTCTGTAGAACAATTCAAGTCTCTTTTTCATATGTGAAGTAAGCAGCACATATTAGTAAAAAAACAAAAGACCATTAAACCGACGACAAAAGTGCCGATATGTCACTCATGGATTACCGCTACATCACGGTGAAACAACCGTTTCCCGTACGATCACCGAAGTTAAGCAATGTCGAACCTGCTCAGTACCTAGATGGGTAATCGATTAGGAATACCAGGTGTTGTAAACTCAGATGTGCGAGTGGTATAATGGCTTGGAATTGTTAATCAGAGAGCCAAGTTTTAATTCCCATTGGGTTTATTATATTCCCTTACGGGCAAATACCTTTGGGAGAGGCATGAATCCACCATTTCTTCCGCATCTATGGATTAAATAGTAAAACCATTATTACCTCAAAAAAATCAAAATTTCTTACATTATATATTCTGGTTTTAAATAACCACCAACGGGTTGATAAACCCAAGAAACCAAATCAATCAACCCAGCGAAATGTCCCTCAAATAAGTTATATTATTTTGTTTATCTTTCAAATGCAAACTTTTCATAGTAACGAGTTCAGAAGTCTGTCTAAGAAACAACAGAAATAAGACGAAATAAATACAAGCTGAGAAATATTTTTTTTACATTATTTGGAGTGTTAACTCTATCTTCATTTCCATATTCACAATGTTTCGGCCATTGTACACTCCGGCCTTCTCCAGGTAATTGACTTTTTATTTCATCCACCGGGGTAGATTGTTTTAGTTCCACGTGTCATGCCTCTTCCAGATATCTCAGCTATTTCCCTTTAACTCAACTCACCAAGTTTGGTTCACTACTGCTGTGGCCTGGTATTGAACTCACTACTCTTTGGGTCTAGTCAATGGATCTAACCAACAGGTTCACGTGTCCTTGGGGACAGCCGCGTAGGAATTTCTGCGACGTATAAACCTAATGCCTCAGCAACCATTTTTTTTTTTACCACTGCTCATATTGCAATTTTTCTGTTGTTATTATTATTGCATTTTTTTATCAGAGCTTGTATTGCAATTTTTGTTGTTATTCAATGATTTTCTCTAGTATTCCTTATTACTGGTTCCCATATTGTATTCATTTCTATGCATGGTCGGCTCAGGAGATTTTTGTGGCCTAGCATATGTGCTGATTCCTTAAGTTCTTGTATTTTCCGGTGATGCTCTCTGTCTATTATTTCAATCTCATCCAACAGGGGTGGGGCGGTTATCCCACTTTCCCCCTCCATATGTTGTCAGCTACGCCTGATTTTTCTATTTCCCCTTGTGTTACCGCTTTACGCTGTTCTTGCAGAAATAAAGTTTTCAGTCCGCAATTCCAATCACCAGCAGAATTCCGGAGTGTACAGCGACTGAAACGTTGTGAAAATGGCAATGAAGATGAGGATAATTGTCCAAATAATTTAAATAGTGTAAGTAGTTTTAATACCCCATCTCAGCGATATAGACAAATGTTGAGAAATATTAAAAATTGGTTCCTCTAAGAAATTTAAAGAATACTAAATGCAGTTTTTCTCTATTACAAATTCTTACAATAGACACCAGAACTGCATTATCAACAACTTTAACTTCACAAAAGAAATCTTACTGTAATAATGTTACTCAGCAGAAATTGCCATTGCTGAAATTAATAATGTGAGTTCACTCACAGTAAATTCAGTAGGTTAGTCTTTTTTCTAAATTTTGTTACGCCTTTTTTTTAAACCATTGTATGTGGTTTGCTCCGACTATACATTGGCTTTCCTAAGTTGGTGATGAATATCCTGGGGATTTTTAAAATGGTCGAAAGGCTACGAAAAAACAAAACAAACAAAGACAAAGACAAAAAGCGAATCATAATCCCGAGCAAAAAAGAAAATAAAAAGCAATGCAATGAAGATCAAATGGTTTGATTGAAGTGTTTCTTAACCAACCAGATTAGGACGTTAATAACTCTGTTTGTTCAAATAATCGCAATACATTATTTTCACCAAGACCTTTGTCAGTAAGGAAAAGATTAACCCTGCATTCTCTGAAATATTTTTTGCAAAGTATCTCATTTTCTTTCAACAGAGAAATGAAGAATTACTTTCTTTTCTTAATTGTTTTTTTTTTTTCATTAATGACAATAACGAGCTTTTTATCTTCCGTTCAGAAATACGATTTCTTCTTCTTCTTCTTCTTCTTCTTCTTCTTCTTCTTCTTCTTCTTCTTCTTCTTTTCGTCTTCTTCTTCTTCTTCTTCTTCTTCTTCTTCTTTAAATCTACTTATTTTATTGAATTTTTTCTTCTTCTTCTTCTTCTTTAAATCTACTTATTTCATTGAATTTCTTCTTCTTCTTCTTCTTCTCAAAATTTTGGATTATTTTAAGTGTTGCATCGTAGACTTGAATGATACACAGAGAATAATGAGTAATTAATATATTTATTCAACATCAGTATCCAGTGCTAACGGATTCTTCTTCTTCTTCTTCTTCTTCTTCTTCTTCTTCTTCTTTTTTCTTCTTCTTCTTCTTCTTCCATCAGCAGGAGTATGTCAACAATGGCTCACCACAATTTGTAGCTCTTAGTAAATTTTTTGTCTTTTTCCCATCTCTCCTAAAACCTGTTCTGTCAAATATATAATCTAGCTCTTTAGGTAGGTCACGCTTTGTTGTCTACTCTCCCTCTTACCTGCAATGTATCCTGTGAATGTCAGATTTACTCATCTCTCTTTCCTGATTACGTGCCCTAAAATATTTTACGTGCATTTCCTAAGTATAAGTGTCCTATATGCTTCAATTTTCTCCAAAATTTCGTAGTTGCTCACATGGCCATTCCACGGTATCTTCAGCATCTTTCAGTGGAACAACATTTCTGTTGTTTCATCTCGGACATTATCCAGCATAACCGATATTATAATAACATCTCAGTACTCTTTTCTTTGTTTTAAATGATATTTTCCTGTTTCTTTACTCAGATTTTGAAAGGCATCTTTTGTTACCCGAATGCGCCTACAGATTTCGTTGTCGCACCTTAAATCACTTCCCAAATGTTTAAATTTCTTCACTTGATTGATTTTGATATCCCCATATTGTAATTCGCAGGTTGGGCTGTCTTTTGCTAGCACCCATACATTTATTTTTGAAAATTGATGCATAATCCTTTTTTATCGCTTTCTTTCACTACCATCCTTAGGATTTCCTGCAGTTTCCTTTCTGTGTCTTCCACTAACACTGTCTTAAATGCTTATTTCTGGCTGTTAAGATTGTGTCCGCCAACAATGAATCCTGGTGAGACTTCTATATAGGTTGAATAAGTCTGATAAGACACATCCTTGTCTTTGTTGTAGAGTAGTTTTCACAGTGGAGGCTTGTATTTCAATAAGTCGTCCTAAATTAGGTTTCGACGTACAAAACGTTAGGAACTTGAAATAAGAGTTAATGACGCAGTAATCTAGTTGTGATGGTTGGTACTTAAATGTCCGATATCGACTGACTCACTCAACACCACTGAGCACAACTGGCTCGCTACTACTACTTATTATGTGTGGGAGAGTCTATTAATAATAGAATAGGTACGTCAAGCATGACAGTCTTACACCCGTTTCTATCTTTATATATTTACTGAATTCATTTTCTATCCATATGCTCCCTGTAAAAATTTTGGATTATTGTAAGTGTTGCATCGTCGTGTTGAATGATACGCAGAGAAGAATGAGTGCTTGATATATTTATTCTGCATCAGTATCCAGTGCTAGCGAATACATACAAAAACACAGGACTATAATTTAAAAACAATTAACAAGACAACTTACAAGGAATAGATGAGGGTCAAATGCGGTATAGCCAAAAAGTGTAAGATCAGTGCTAATATTAATCAGCTTAGAATCAAATTATTAGTCAACTTATTAATCAACTGCTGAAGTCCTTTAAGATTAAAGGTAGATTATTTAAGACTATGAACCCAGCCATCTGGTAGCGTGATGAAGGGGTGCTAGCTACTCTAAAACAGTAAGAAATTATACGTATTATCTACATGTCACGACTACGACGACGACAACAGCGGCAACTGGCTGTTAGTCATGAAGTGAATCAATAAATGCTAGGAGCCTCGTTATGGTGAACAAGCTCGCCTGATTTTCAAATACTACTGAGTAATGAGTTCGATTCTCACCGCGTGCTCCATAATTATGGCCTTCTGCCAAATTAAACTAATCGTTATAACAACTCCATATTATCCTTAGTATAAACCTGCACTGGGCCTGAATGTTGACTTTTCCAACAAAAATCGCTCCCGCAATAATAGCAAATCCATGAATGAGAATATCTTGATAGCTACTTTCAATAGGCAGCCGAATAAAAGTTATAAGCCGTTCGAAATGAGGGGTGTGTAATGTACGGAATATTAAAAGTGTTTTTCCGACAACTTAATATGCGACAAAATGAAAAGTCGTTCTATGTTCTTAAATAGGCTCTTGTAGACTCTAATGAATGAAACGCATACCGACCAATACGTTTGTAAACGTTCAAATTATCAGCTACGTATATAAAGCCGTTTCCTCAGATTAGTAATGAAAGAGGCTTCGACGGGAATGAATTCTTCATGTCTTAAAAAAGATAGCTCTACATCAGACCCCGATGGACCGGTACTAGGAAATAAATCAAGCCTTCAAGACATCCAACAGAAAAAAAACAACAAAAATTGGTAGCACATGTAACTACAAGGGGAAATAATGATCTAATCAAGATGTTTATTTTCCACTTTACCAAAAAAAAAAAAAGAAAAGATTAGTAAGGAAACAGAAATCAGTAATAGAAAGATATATAACATTTAGTGAAGTTTAGAAGTCTAAAATGATTTCTATCGACAATCACTCATAACTGTTAGTTCAATGAATATTGATTGTTTCCCGTTAAGAATGGTATCATTACACATTATAAATTGACAAAGTCCGACAATTATTTTAAGACATTTTTATGTTTATACATTCTTTTTATAGATACAAATATTTAAGTAAATGCTCTGTTTATAATAAACGACATTTACCGGCCTGAATGTCCGAGAAATTTTCATAGAAATTCTTCGTCCTCCGACAGTATTCGAACCTGTATCCTATACGAAACCGTCATTTAGCTTACGTGCCTTTACCGATTTGGCCACAGAGGAGCGCTCGTCTATCCAAGTCGAATTTACTGTATTTAAACTTGAATCTTCCATGAATCTCTCACGTACATTCATATCTGCTGATGGCGTATCAAATGAAAATATCTCGGACATTCAGGCCGGTAAATGTTGTTTAATACTGTTTATTATAAACAGAGCATTTACTTAAATATTTGTATCTATAAAAAGAATGTATAAACATAAAACTGTCTTAAAATAATGTTATCATTACTTTTACTAAGCGAGAAATTATCTGAGATTCTTATCTTTACTTAGGATCTTTCTCAAAGAATCCAGATCCCATGTTTCTGTGACTGCGTTACGTCATATTATGCTGGATAACTTCATGAGATACAATTCTTTTACAGTAGTAGACCTCATTAGAGAAAGCATTAAAATATCCATTATAATGCCGGTCTATTTACCCTGAAAAAATCGATTTAGAAAAACACCAATTCTATAAAAAAAAGTTAAAAAAAAATCTTTCATAGAAAACGAACGTAAGATACATATTTACTTCCAATATGAAATTTGAAATCGGGACAAAAAATTATTTATGTTGTTCATACCACCACAACACTCTCTCGCAGATTAACTTACCACTTATTGGAACAAAGTGCAATGAAATCAAATCTTAGCAAACATAATATTCTTTCTAGATGCTCCAAATTCTTGATGCAAATACATAAAAAAAAAAAATGGACAAAATTATATTAAATTATATTTTCTTTAGTCAAGGAGACGGGTTTCGAATATCTTCAATAAATAAAATTTTAAAAATCTACAAGAATATTTTTTCCAAAATTCATGTTAAAATTCATATCATCTTATCCTGATAAATTATATTTTTCTCTTGCTTCAGATAATGAGAAGAGAATGGTTGGTCTATCTATCTATCTATCTATCTATCTATCTATCTATCTACCAATATATAAACTAGCTCATAATAGCATATTTCATATGTTAAGCCATTAATAGAAACACATTGACGCACTTATAAATATATTTGCTTTTTCATAAATAAATTTGAATATTTCTTCGAATAATTTTGATATTTGTAAATCTGCCATTTTGGCTTCGTGTAAACGGTATATATATAATAGCATTTCATTTAAATTCTATTAAATTTAATGTTTTTGATCTTGCTTTTTTTTATCAAGAACGACTTTACAAGTTAGTTTGATTACCAAATAAGATATCTACAAGAGAACAAAAGAAAATATTCCTTCGCTGTCGTATTCAAAAATACATCTATCTATCTATCTATCTATCTATCTATCTATCTATCTATATATATATATATATATATATATATATATACCCAATGCATTTATCTATCTATCGACAATGCATGTATCTACAATGCATTTATCTATCGATCTACAATGCATTTATCTATCTTTCGATAGTGCATTTATCTATCTATCTATCTCTTTATGCATCTATCTATCTATCTATATATCTATATAGATAGATAGATAGATAGATGTATGGAAAATGCAATCAACTATCTATCGACAATGCAATCATCTATCTATCAGCAGTTTCATAGATAGATGTGTGTGAAAATCTTTTAACTTGCTCAAAAAACTTTTTCAAAAATAGTTTTGTATTTGGTCCTTGGCTCGGTTTTTTGGAAAAGGTTAGTTTCCAGAATTTTGGAGCACTCTTTTCTCAATATCTATTATTCTTGGCTTAATAATAAAAAAAAGAATTTAGTGGAATCCAGCTGTCCAATATATTTCTTTACTCACTAAATATGGACTACGGGATGCGAAGTCAAGGTATTGCTTAAATCCAAGCGTTCAAAACGAATACTAATAAAGACATTTACTGAGGATGGCAGCCACCACATTGTCGCGTATGACAATCGCGAGATATCATTGCATGACACGTTATCAAGCTATGTCTGTGCATGACATTTTTAAAATGGAGAAAGACGTTGAACTGAGTCAATCCCGTCCTCTAAGCAAGAAGGTGAGGCACACAAAAGGAATAGCCAGTCAACACCATTAGATGGTATTTATCAATTCACCCACAGGAATTGAATGTGGCACAAGGCCTTTTTAATGTGGGTATGTCCGAGCCCGTAGGCCCAGCCAAAAATAAAACCCATCTAAACCCGACCAAGCGGGCTAGTTCCGTCAACCTCCCCGAACGAAACCCCACCCTTCGGCGGAGCTTCGTCCGGGTTCCTCTCTGCAAGCAGAGAGTTCGACAGACACCCGGCTCGGCAGCTCACAAAGCACAGATACTACACTTTGATCCTAGCCACCGGGCCGAGCGGGTATTCTTTTTAAGTTGGATAACTTAACGAAGGCTAAGGAGTCCTACACTCCCAGTGGGCTTACCTCGTGCCTGGACACCGATTCAGTAATGTCTATATCCAAGATTCCGTGATAAATGATACCAGGAAATTATTAATCTTATCTTCTTCAGCATTTGCTTGTAATCCTGCTAGATTTCTCGTCACTGGTTTATTCACTGATAACCGGAAAATGAGGCAGATAATATTGTGTTACATTGTACCAGTAGCACTCTTACAATACATTTAGTGATATACATATCTAAACAGACTTCTTTATTTGTATCTATTTATGAACCAGTGACACTTCTTTTTGCGAATGCAAAAATCCAAAGCTTTTCCCTGCAGGTAACTCGATCCAGGTATTGGACACATTATTGATGAGTTATTTTAATTAGTAATTTTAATTAATTAAAACCAATCGATTTCTGCAGTCCAGGTCTGTCGTTCTTGATCAGCTTGTTTTCGCCACTTTTTTTTTTTTTTTTAAATTGCAGTTACTCTAAATGTTGCTAATTAAATTTTCTACAGAAGTGTTTACATCTCCGGATATAAAAATAAACCCGATTAACAAAAAACCCGTTGGTCACATATGGAAAAATGTTAAACGATAATGATTTCATTAAATGTACTGAAAATTTCTTGAATCGACCCACGACCCAAAATCTGACTGAATGTCCAAGCATCAGAATTATTTTGGGAATTCATTCTTGGCCAGGACAAGAAAATTTCAGCAACTCCGTGTTTCGCGGGGTTGGGTGGAGACTCAATATTCATGCACGAGGGAGTATGGAAAAGCGATCAATAACAGATGAAAAAAAGATGAAAAACCAATAGCGGCTAATTATACAGGTTCGATCGAGATAAAAATTACAGCAAATATTCTTAAAAATACTTGTTCAACAGCATGGCAAATCCGTATAAAAATGAACGCAGTAAAAAGAACGTTACAGAACAAAAATTTTATAAAGTGACGTCTAAATCTAGAGAATAAAATTGCCAATATCCATGTAAATTAAATTAAAAATTTTATTGACTTAGTACACTTGTTATTTTGTTGTTGTTGTTGTTGTTGTTCTTCTTCTTCTTCTTCTTCTTCTTCTTCTTCTTCTTCTTCTTCTCTGTGCCGTGTCTCTTCAGAAGGTTAGTGATCCAGTCTCTACATAATTTCCTGTCCTTTGTAGATATGAGCGCATAAAATAATTTTCTTTTTGTAATATCTACGAAACTCTGTTCTGCCATTCAATTAAACTAGCTCGTTAAATAGATCGGGCACCGACACCGTTTGTTCCTCATGTTTTCAGTATGCCCTGTGAGTGTCAAATTTTCCAAGCCCTATTTCTCATTATGTACTCTATACATTTCGATAGAGAATATTAATAGGAAGTGGCTTTAATCACTTCTAAACGTCTAAAACATAAGGCATGTACATGTATTAGACATTCGTGAACACACACACACACACACACATATATATAAATAAATAAATTATTTATATATATATATATATATATATATATATATATATAAAGTGAGGTAAATCAAATGACCAGATATAATCAACCATATACTCGCGTGTCGGCGTGCATACACAAGCAAATAATCATTAAATTTATTCATGAGGTGTAAACATAATAGTGCTCAATGTGGTTAGACAGAGCAAAATATATATATATATATATATATATATATATATATATATATATATATATGTATTATGTATGTATTAATATATGCATACATTAACGTCGTAGGTTCCCGAGTAGGTATCTATGCGGACGGCACTACTATTTACTCCTGCCTCAAAAACAATTCTAGTATCACTGACAAAAGTAACCTGGCCGTTTGTCTTGAAAAGAACCTTCACTCGGTCGTGGACTGGGACAAGAATTGGCTAGTTTATTTTAATGCCTCAAAAACAAAACTGCTCTCTATTACTCACCAGAGAGAACCATCCCTGCTTCCCATTAGAATGTCTGACGCTCAACTCTACGAAAGCACCTCATTGCGACTGCTCGGTCTCACATTGTCCGCTGACCTGAGATGGAACGAATACATTGAGTCAATAGCTTTGTCCACCACTAGGAAAGTTGGCTCCCTGTGCCGCACCAAGAAATTATTCTCGCCGGAGTCGATGTTTCAAATCCACAAATCTACCATTTGCCCTTGCATGGAGTATTGCTGCTACATACCGTCTGGAGCCCCTTCTGTTTGTCTCAAGGTCCTTGATAAAATACAGAGACGGATATGCAATCTAATTGGCCCTGATCTGGCATCTCGTCTGCAGTCGCTCTCTTACAGACGTGCCGTCGCTTCCCTCTGTCTTTTTTACAAATCCATTCACGGTAACTGCTCCGATGAGCTGCTTTCGCTGGTTCCCAGACTTCATGAATTTAAGCTAGGTTGGCATCTCGTTCTCACCCTTTCACTGTCGAAACTGTTAAATGTAGCCGCCTCTTCTACTCCAATAGCTTCATGTCTCGCACTTCTCGCCTGTGGAAATCTCTCCCCTTTTCTTTTTTCCTTGATAGCTATAATACCTATTTATTCAAATTTATTGTCAATCGACATCTCCAGATGCCTTGATCTATCCCCTATCCTTTTATTAATCCTTTCCTCTCTCACTTCTCTTTGCTCTCGCTCCAACTCTATGTAACCTCTTGTATGCTAGTGGCTTCTTGCCTTGCTTGGGGTGAAACGCTTAAAAAAAATATGTGTACCTACGTTTTCAAGCTCATCGGACACAAACTATATCTTATGTTTTTATAAAAATACACAGATGTCATATGGAAGAAACGATGCTTATAGTCCCAAAATAAAAGTAAAATATTACAAAAGAAGCAGGAAATGAAGTGCAGATAGTGTTCATTTAAAAAGGTGGGGGGTTTAAATAATAAATAAAGGAAAAATAGAAATTTAAAATTAAATTTATTACTGGAAACGCTGCTCTGTTTCTAAGGTTTCCCAGATCAAAGGGAGATAAACGGTATGAAACTTAAAGCTTAATAACAAAAATAAAACAGTTTCTATTTAAAATATACATACTTGTAAAATTGTCTTAGCTAAAGTCAAACCCGAGTGCAGTGATATTATGGTTTTCAGTTTAGGTCATTTTTTTTTTTTTAACTTTTCACCCCAAGCGAGGCGGGAGTGCCACTAGCACGAGCAAGTGTAAATAGGCGTGAAAGACGAAAGATGAAGAGAAGGGCGGGGAATAGATCAATACATCTGGAGATGTCGAATGACATTGCATTTGAAGAGTTGGAGATTATAGCTATCAGGGAAGCGAAGTAAGAATAAAGGAGTTCCACAGGAAGGGAGATGACGCTATTGGAGTAGAAGAGACAGTTACATTTAACCCTTTCGACTGAAATGCCGACCTTGTGGCACGTTTAAATTCATGCAGTTTGGGAACTAACGAAAATATCTTGTCGGAGCAGTTACCGTGAAAATATTTGTAGAAAATACAGAGGGAGGCAACGGCACGTCTGTGAAAGGGCGACTGTAAACGAGATGCCAGATCAGGGCCAACAACATTGCGTATCCGTGTCTGGATTAAAGCCGAATATTGTTTGGACGAGCCATTGAGGTTTAAAAGAGGTATTGATTAGCAATGGTCAACCAGATGAGTCCCAATTAAGAAATACCGCACGGTAATGCGTCTTCGTTGCGATTAATAAGACTCTGTAGCACAATATTACTGCTGTAGTGACTTTAAAACTTACTATGTGATAGTTTAGGTTGGACATAAATAAAAATCTGTCCAATAAAATTACTTCCGCGTAAAATCAATTCGAGTTCAAAATAAGCTGCCGAAAAATAATCTCCATACAGTGAGTTCGATTCTCACTAAGTGCTGAATTGGTGACAACGTGTGCCAAATTGTAACAAGGAAAAAACCCAGATGTGATTTATCGCTGTTTGAAAAGCGGTTAGATTGTACGTGAGATAAAATATTGAGAATGAAATTGAAAATTGAAGATTTCTTCGAATATATTTCCCCTTATAAACTTGACACTTCGGCTCCATTGGTTAATTTTTTTTTTTTTTTATGCATTCAACCCCAAGCAAGGCGGGAAGCCGCTAGCACGCAAGGGGTTACAGAAAGTTGGAACGAGAGCAAAGAGGAATGATAGAGAGGATGAAGAAAAGGTTAGGGGATAGATCAGGGCATCTGGAAACGTCGATTGACGTTACATTTTGATAGTTGGAGATTATAGCTATCAGGGAAACAAGAAATGGGAAGTTAGTTCCACAGGCGAGAAGTGCGAGACATGAAGCTATTGGAGTAGAAAAGACGGCTACATTTAACAGTTTCGACAGTGAAAAGGTAAGAGCGAGATGCCAACCTAGTTGAACGCTTAAATTCATGAAGTCTGGGAACCAGCGAAAGCAGCTCATTGGAGCAGTTACCGTGAAAGTAAAAAAAGACAGAGGTAGGCAACGGCAAGTCTGTGAGAGAGCGGCTGCAGACGAGATGCTATATCAGGGCCAATTACATTGCATATCCGTCTTTGGATTATACATGCTGTTATCAAAGCGCGTGTCATTTTGTCAAAGCAAAACAAAAATGTGCACGTTTTCAGTTGGCGATGTACCAATTTTATATGAACGCTTTTGTATGACTGATTCGATTAACGACTATAATACAATCATCAGAAGCGTCCGGAAATTAGTATCAATCGGGTATTAAATCAAACTTTCCCAGTTATGTTTTTTTTTCCCCACAGATGAAAAGGAGATCATTTTTGTTTTCTTTTTGATATTCGTAGACATTACTTGTTTTGTCGTTGACTTTTATGAATAATCCTTTCTGATAAGAAAGGTAATTAATATTATCAAAAAAAATAGTTTCCTATTTTGCTTATGATTGCCTCGCTGTAGAATAGTGTTTAAACCGATAATTGAACCAGCGCTAGTTATACTAAAATTTTGATCATGTGTTGTACTTATCTAAGCTTAGTAAATGTAATTAACAAATTAAACTTGTAAGCAATAACTGCGGACTTGATTTCTATTCCGACTGAGTTAGGTTGGATTTTACAAGACATCAATACCTGCATGCACAGAATCGCAACAATTTATTTTAAAAAAAATTGAAATTATAGGAAACAACGTGGTCGCGTTCATAATTGATTCCACGGGTTGGGTTTATACTTGAATCTACAGCAAACATTTATACTTGAGGTTATAGACAAACAGTCTATAATATTGTTCAGGATTATGATTCACATCTATATCCATCCCTACACGCAAGCCACCATTCATCCACTGGGTGGCATGACTGTCGGAGCGCTAGCGTGTTCGTCTCGGCAATGTTACCACTGGCGGACCGTTATAGGCCCACCGGTGGCCGGCTGGTGGCTGCCACCAGAGGATCTCTGGCGTTGCCATCGGCGGCCCGCCAGAGGGCCACTAGCGGCTTACGTCTAAGGAAGCAAACTCCCAAGCAAAAACAAGAGACCAAGAAAGTTTTAAAAACACCAGCAATACATTTTTATATAAAAAATGACCAACAGTACATACTTAATAGTAGAATGATCATTAATACATTTCATAGTAGCATTACCGACAGTACATTTTATAGCACAATGACCAACAATACATTTTATATGTAGTCATTAATGACCTTACCGATGACATCACCTCTCAACTTGATATCTACGCTGATGATAAATACTCCTGCCTCGAGAGTAAGGCTGATCATTCCAACTAGGTCAAAATGGCAACCGATGTCAAAAAAAGACCTTAAGTCCGTTGTTAACTAGGGCAAAAGATGGCTTGTTAATTTTAACGACTTCAAAACTAAACTTCTCTTCATTAATCATTTGAGAGCCCCTTCGCTGCCTTCCATCAACATGGCTGATGCTAACCTCGAGGAAAGTGACTCATTGCGCCTTTTCGGGCTAACTTTCTCAGCTGACATGAAGTGGAAAGTATATATAGAATCCAGTGCTAGGTGAAACAACTAAGAAAGTTGGTTCACTGTTTCGCGCGAGAGAATGTTTCTCTCTAGAATCTATCATACATATCTTTATGCCTACCATTCATCAATGCTTAGAATATTGCTGATATATATGGTCCGGTTCCCCTGCTATTTTCTTTGAGCTCCTTGATAAGATCAAAGAAGAATCAGCAATATTATTGGTCCTCATGTGGTGGCTCAGCTTCAGTCACTTTCCCACCGTCGTAAGGTTGTAAATGATCGGATAAAATCTTCCCATGATAGTGTTGAGTCTCGTTTGTTGGCCTGAAGTGACCTACATTTCAGACCAGTGCTATTTTCGACGGAGTTAGTTCGCTAAAAGAACCCTTTTGGGAATTTATCATGAACTTTCTTCGATCTACATACATTTGTTAAGATTATTTAATTTATTTTTCCTCCTTTCATTTATTCGTTTTTTGTTTGAATTTTTTTCTCACTCTTTCTTTAGGTATTTCCGCCGGCTTTGGCCGCCATCTTTATTTTTATTTTTAGTCTGGTTTGACAAAGTCGTACCGGACTAATGTTTTTTATTTTATTTTTTTTTTTAAATACATTTACATTTACATACGTTTAGTTATTACTTCCGTTATTTGAAAAAAATAAGAAAGAAAAAAAAGTTTCGCATTTTCTTTTTCAGATTTAAACCCTCTCCCGTTTTTATTTTCTCTTTTATGCCTAATTCTATTAGATCTCAGTGATTAATTTGCAGTTTAGCACCCGCGCTCAGTTCGCATTAAAAATTTCCCGAATACTTAATTTATGTGTACATGCTTTATTCGAATCTGGCTTTGTAAATTTGATAAAATCCATGGTTTTGGTGTTATCGACAATGAAATTTCGGATTCATTCGCGTCGTTGGCAGCCATTACTGGCGTTGTTTGCATATATTTGCTGTGGAAACCTAAACGCGAAAGAATACGGAAAGATAAGCTCAAAACTCATCTTTCTTGTCTAAATTTGTCTCAATTACTGCGCACGAGAACTATTTACGTACACACGCTAAGTTTGCGGAATGATACCTACATTGACAGCTATTCTGCAGCGAATGTATGCAGCCAACACCCGTAATGGCTGCCTGCGACACGAATGAATTCGATATTTCATTGTCAATAACTCCAAAACGGTGGATTTTATCAAATTTATCAAGTCAGATTCAAATGAAGAATGTACAATTACACATAAGTGTAAGTATTCTGGAAATTTTTAGTTTTTTAGCCTGACCGAGGCCATCGTCCTTCAGGCTGTTTCAGAATTCAAAGATTTCATCTCCAATTTTGATTGTCAGCTAAGAATAAGAGAACCCAGCATGCACACCTATTTTACCAATAGCATTTGGGCAACAACGCAAAGTAAACAAAGCGGAATCGACCAGAATCTGGCTAGCAGACTAGCAGATTTCACTTTTGTGTCGACACCGGGTATTCTATATTCCTCAGTATCATTTTAATAACATTTTTACCATATTGTTCACTCAATACAAGTCTAAAGAATGCCTCAAGTTAGAGGGTTGCTAAATGGGATCGTTTCCTGTCCGTTAAACGAGGAGATAAGAATTGTAGATAATAAGGATGTGTAGGATAGATAACGGTTGACCCTTTAAAATTCTATTGACTAGAGAAACATTCACTCCAAACTCTGTTCCCTAAAACAGCGGACTCTTTGAAATTAGGCATTAAACAATGACATACGAAAGGAAATATGGTGTTTTGTATATTGACTGGTCACTAATTTATTCAAACAATGAATATAATGATTTGAACAACTCTAGTAATGCAAAAGATTTCAACAATTTACACAATTTATCTTTTCTTTTCAGATATTTTAGTAACCTGATGGGTACAACAATTTGTTATGGCTTCAAAAACGGGCATTTTAGAATTATATATTTCCATAATATATAAATTTATGTAAAAAGCAAATGCCTTTTCTATAATTAGTATTATGGTAATTGTTCTGATGAATTGTAATCTTTGGTACTAAGACTTTATGAATTTAATCTCAGTAATAAATTGGCAGCAAGATGGTTAGATGCAAGCTTAAGTTTTACGCTAACAGTTTCTTCTCTTGCACTTCTTGCTTATGGAACTCTTCTCTTTTTTCTCTCTCTCTCTCTCTCTCTCTCTCTATATATATATATATATATATATATATATATATATAATATTTTTGTTATCCTTACTCTGCCATTATATATATATACATATATATATATATATATATATATATATAGAACACAAGTATACATCAAGTGCTCCAGACCAGCTGCAATCTTCAACTGAGCGCCGTGCTTCATCAAAGTTTCGGTCCATTAAACTCAGTACCTCTCCGCACGGTGGGCCCGCAACAGCTGGATTATGTTACGTTGCAACCGGTCTCTGTTAACTGGATGCGACTCGATAAGAATTTGTGGGTAATCTATGCACTGCCTTTCACCACAAGCTTTTATCACCTTATCCGGCTTTTGGATCCCAGAACACTTGAGGAATCTCTTCACACAGGCAGCAGGAAATCCTCTACAGCCAACCTCAAATGGCACCAGGGTGCAGCCATATCCTCTCTCACGGACTTCAGCCACCAGTTCCTCATACCGAATCAACTTTCTTTCATTCTTCAATCCCATCTTCATATATATATATATATATATATATATATATATATATATATATATATATATATAATGTGATATAAATTATTTGGAGTATTCGAGATAATCATAATTAAGTAATTCATCGAGTCTAGACGAAATCTCAACAGAATGTAGAAATCACTGGACGGCCGTTTCGTCCCATATTTAGGACTCATCAGCAGGGTACACCCACTATCGAGAATTGAACCTGGACCAATACGATACAAAGCAAGCTTCATAGCAACTGTACAAACGGGCCTTGGTAACGATAATTTAACGAATTAGACTCAATATAGGGCCGCTTTTAACGAATTCCGTGGTTTCACGTACCCATAGGACAGTGCCCCCACGAGCCACGTGTCTTATCCCCAAGCCGCTCCATCCAGAGCATTAGAAGCCGGTTCAAGCAAGGATATACAAGTAATAGAAATTATTAGGAATATTTGAGATAATCATAATTAATTCATCGAGTCTAGAAGAAACCTCAACAGAATGCAGAAAGCACTGGACGTCCATTTCGTCCTATATTTGGGATCTCATCAGCAGTGCACATCCACTACCGAGAATCGAAACCCGGACAGTTACGATATATGTATGTATGTATCTATCAAAAAAAGTAATGGGAGAGTAAGGATAACAAAAAAATATTACAAACAAACAGCAACAATAAAGAAAAAATAAAAAAAGCTGAACGGTTATCGCTCCTCGCGCTTCAGATCTCAAGCGTTGACAAAAAATATATGTACACAACGACTAAACAGGGTGCGAGAAAAATATCAACCTGGAATGAAAAATAGTAATCACAGATAGAATATATTATGCCCAGTCTGCAATGAGGATAAAGCCATTACACATAGAACGACCTATAAGATTAATTTACTAACTTTTCTGATAAGGTCAGCACACATTTTTAAATTTACAAATTTTAATATAGCCAGGTCTTTATTCCCAATACAGAGGTAACTCAAGAAGATAAGACTGGCCAGATGTGATGGCCTATAACTCCCCAAGTCCAGATTATCATTAATATGACTGTGTTATAGTGTTGGAGAACATTTGAATGGGGAAGTGTTAATGTGCTAATCCCATAAACATTAGTACTGATTTCCATCAACACTCTTTGCCCCTTTACTTGTTCTAAGTTTAAATTGCAACATTATTAAAGATTTCTTAGCCTTCAAGGTAATGCAACTTTGGATATAAACCGCTATGTAACAGCCCAGATTAACCAAAGCTCACAATATACCTGGGTATAGTTTTTTCGTTTTGTTTTACAGCACATCAACCTCAATGGGTTATTTAATGTCAACAAGATTTTTATTACTGGTAATATTTTGTTCTAAAAATTATTTCTAGTAATATTTTCCCCAAAAATGTATTGCTGGTAATAATGAACTGCTGGTAATAATACATTGCTGGTAATAATGTATTGCTGGCAATTTTTTTTTTCCTTAAAAAATCCATTGCTAGTAATAATTTTTTAACTGGTATTAAAACCTATTTTTACACTTTCATATTGTTTTAACCCCAGATTGGGGGTTAACTATTTGCCCATAGATGGGGCCCTAACAGGTGCTACCACCCAAGGTCAGGGTGGACCTGAGAACAACAGCAATTAAGAGGTGGTTCCACGCTCTTCAAAACCTCCTGATCAGAGACTTTGCTATTGGATATAGTTTATCGTCTTACCCAGGACGCGGATGTAGGTTATCGTCATACCCAGGCCGTACCTGGATATTGTTTAGCCTAGTACAGAATAACTATCAGGTATGATTGAAGCTAATCTACTTCATACGTCGGGGTATAAAATAGTATAATTTAAATTATACTCCTAGTCCATTTTATAGTCGTTTTCAAAAATTGTTTTTTCTCAATAGGTGTGCAAAGCTCAGTCACACAATGTGCGTCTTTTCAGAGATCAATATTAAATTAACTCCACTCACAAAAGTGGTCATTCACAATAAATGCCCAGCTTAAAATCATTTTAATCAAATTCAAGTGGTTTCAATGTGCAGAGCAAGAACTTTGGGCTGTGTAATGCACACAAGCAAACGTTGCAGCTGTGAAAATAATATTCATCTTATATGAGAAAAAGGAGAGTGGCGATTTGGTCGTGAGTGGGTGTATTCTAGCCGAGCCTAGCCTTTTTTTATGCACGAGCCTATAAACTGGACTAGCCAATTTATACCGGGGTATAAGACAAACAAACCTGGAATAACACCGAGTATAATCTGAGCAGGATACACTTCGACGTGGTATGATGGTTAAGAAGCTTGTCTCACTAGATCGATTACGACTGAGTAGTGAGTTCGATCCTCACTGTGTTCCCAATTGTACCACAATTATGCTGCGCTCAGTAATTCACTATAATCTGAGCAGGTAGCACTTCGACGTGGCGTAATGGTTAGTAAGCTTGTCTCGCTGGATAAATTACGATCGATCTTCACTGAGTGCTCATACACTCGCCCTTGTGCCACATCTGAGCTACGCTGAGTAAATCCCTATAAACTGAGCAGGGTGTTATTTGACGTGGGGTAATGGTTAGGAAGCTTCTCTCACAAGATCAATTACGACTGAGTCGTGAGTTCGATCCTCACTAGGTGCCCCATACATTCGGCCTTGTACTACAACTAAGCTCCGCTTAGTAAAGCACTATAATCTGAACACTGAGCACTTCAACATTGTGTGATGGTTAGAAACCTTGTCTCGCTAAATCACTTACGACTGGTGAGTGAGTTCGATTCTTACTGGTTGCCCTATATATTTCGGCCTTGTGACACGTCTAAATTACACTTGGAAAACCATAATGTATGTACAAGGTGATTGGAAAGTAACTACGTATTTTATGTATGATGGACTCTTCCGTCTAAGTATAATTTTTACAAAATGGAAGAGTCCATCATACAAAAATAGGGAAATCAATCACCCTGTAAATGTATGCGTGTATACTTTTTGGACACCCAAAGTAGTGCCATGGCTCGCCAGCTTGCCTCGCATAATCAATTACGGCTAAGTTGTGAGTTCAATACTCGTTGGGTGGTCTATATTTTCGGCCAGGTGTCACATCTCAGCTACGCTTAGTAAATTAATGCAGTTTGTTCTGGGTGTGAAGCGGTTACCTCGACGCGGTGTAGCTGTTAGCAAGCTTGTTTCGCTAGATCAATAATGACTGAGTAGTGAGATCGTTCTTTACTGGCTGCTCCATATTTTCGGCCTTGTGCCACATCTAAGTTTCGCTTAGGAAATTGATAGAATCGGAGCTGGCGGTGGGGCACTGCGACGCAGTGTAACTGTTAACAGGACTGTTTCATTAAATCATTTGTGACTGAGTAATAAGTGCAGTTCTCACTAAGTGCACCATAATTTCGTCTATCATCAAAGCTGTGCTTACGAAATGGCTGTGGACACTTCGATGTGATGTACTGCTTGGCCAGCTTGTAACGTTAAATCAATTATGACTGAGTGTGGAGTAATGGATAGCTGCTCGGATTGAGGAATCAGAGAGCCGAGTTCGAATTCTAGTCGAATCCATTACGCGATAATACCCTTGGGAAAGGTATGAATCCTCTTCTCTCTCCAGCTATCGGTAAATAGCAGGATGGACTGGGTTCTATAGCCTTGGATCGAAACTGATCTACCGCAGAAAGAAATGGCAACCAATTGTGAGAAAAAAATCTGCGTCGTCAGTCATGTATCGAAAGATAGATGATCGCCTAAGCCAGTATCACGCATGGCAATTGAGTGAGTTCGATCCTCACTGGATGCGCGATACATTCGCACTTATGCAGCATCTATGTTATGTTTATTAAATCGGGGAATTCCGATGTGGTTTAAAAGTTACAATGTTTTCTCGTTAGTTCAATTACGACTGATTAATGAATTCAATCCTCATTAGGTGCTATATACTTTCGGCCTTGTGCCATATCTAAGCTATAATCTGAATACGTCTCGCAAGATCAGTTATAACTCACTAGTGCCATTTTCTTCTTTCTAAGTTACGATAAATAAATTGTTATGATCTACGCTGGGGCTATACTCTTGGCTTGTTTTAACGGATATTTTTTAAGGCTGTTTCCAGTAAGGCAAAATGTTGGGGTTATATATATATAAGAAATATTCCATTATATTAGTTTTCTTTTACCATTACTCTATATTCAGATATTATTATGTTTTTGGGGTTTTTTTTATTTTCAAATATCCTGATAGGAGTACAAAGCTATAGTACGTAGTAAAGATCGAACTCAAGTTGAAGTTATTTGTAACCATCGCCTTCAGCGGGCGTCGATAGTGAGGTGAAGAAACTAGTTAAAAGACAAAACAAAACAAAAGAACATAGTTAAGAGGCAAACCCTAAATAACCCATTCATCTGCATCAAAAATCTATAAAGAAAAATACATATATATATATTTCTGATCGGTGTTGACATTTTACTCTAAATGTATTTCCAATTCAGTTATCTCTCTTTTTTTTTTACCTAAACTTTTCTTCCCAATTTTCCCGCGACTAAACAAATTTCCTTTTCCCCATTGCCTTGTATTTTTCTCTATCTTTGCCGCCCCCCATTGAATCCCGCTATTCGGTCTCTGATTATCGACGTTTGTCTGAGCGTGTTTCGCAATAAACCAATCACATAGCAAACAGTGTGCTTCCTCTCCTGCAATCTTTAACATCGGTCGCGTAGACGCTGCAGGCTAAAACCCCTAGCCAGTTCGAACTGCATCTATCAAAACCCTGACAAACGACGGAGCAAGAAGATGCAAATATATATACATCCAGGAATAGAATGATGGCAAGCATATAAAAAGCGTAGCCTAGCCTTGCACAAGGCGATAATAATTGAGCACTTAACAGAGAGTGTGGAATTATAATATTTGACCTGAAACAGACTGTGTATAGAAAAATACGTCGATCATATTTTATCTACGCATGCGTGAAAGCGGACAGTTTTTTTTTTAAATATTTAATATATTTAATGAGTACAAAACGAACTTAAAAACTCCAGTAACAACAGTAAGTAAAAGTCGCTACAAAGAAGGTCAAGCATGACAGTAGCAGAAGTCAAGCATTTAGAAAATGTGGTTTTAGAGCTCCAACAAGTTATAGGTTCAGAAACATCTAAGATTAAAGCATTGAATATTGAAATCGGTGGCATAGTAATTGTGAATTCAATTTCTCAGCTGAGTACTGTAGACTCAGCCCCAGAGGAAACAGGGTGAGCAATAATTGTGCCGTACTATAACGAACTAAAGAAAATATCCATGGACATGAACAGCTGAATGAGGACGATGTACCTCAGTAGATTAATTAAATGTGACGATTTCCCTGTTTACCGAGCGGACAAGGAAATAATCTCATCGTTACTTCTATAGCATCCTTCTGGAAGTGTCTTCTCACGAAAATTGACCTAGACACCATGACTCGTGACTCAGGTTTTAATATTGGGGATCTGAGAACAGCAATGCATGACCGAACCGTGTGGAAATGGGTTATCAATAGAGTACCGACCAACCTTAGGGAGGTCGAAGGATGATGATGATGATGATGATGATGATGATGATGATGAGGAGGAGGAGGAGGAGATTAATTATAGGCTTCAGTTCAAAATTCTCTGACAGAAGGCCGTTAGGCATAATGGATGAAACCTTGCGACCATATCAACAAAATTTAGGATATGGCTCCGTCTGAAAATAATCTAAATAATGATAACTTCTCATTTCATATCAAGCAAAAATTAAAGAGAAACGTTTGCCATTCTGAGAAGAAAAAACAATTAATAATTTTATACAATTTTTTTGCTCAAGCCGTAGAATAAAGAGAGGAACATAGAAGTTCATATTATGAATATGTAGAATAGACAATGGTTGAGCTTAGATTTAATAAGAGTAAGACTCTAGTGTCTCCTACATGGTGGAGTAATAGATAGGGGCTCGGATTGAGGAATCGGAGAATCGAGTTCTAATCTCACTAATACCCTTGGGAAAGGCAAGAATCTTCTCCCCCCCCCCAGTTATGGGTAAATAGCTGCAGAGACTGGGTTCTATAGCCTTGGGTGGCAACTCTTAATTCAAAACCGGCCTGAAGAGGATTGAACTCCGTCAGGCTATCTTGCCCAAGAAACACCATTTCTAATGCGGCTGCAGTACACGTGGTTCCCCTACGACCGTGATGGGTCAAGGGATTTGCGATCGATCAAAGTTTGCAGTGGTCGAGGAAGCATCCTCTCGGGAGTCATTTCTACAATTTGACAGCTCCTAAGATGTAGCTGCCTGAATGGAGGTTCATTTTCCGCAAATATCCGGACAGAACGATGATGGAACCGTGCCTTAGCTGCGAAGGTCTGGACCGGTAGAACTAAGGAATATTTAGCTCGTCTGAACATATGCTATAGAAATAGAGGATAAAGGGATAAGAGGCCATCGACGTTTCATCTATGGGAGAAGGGTTGCAAGGTGGAACACAATTCATCACCCACAAGGCCGCGTAATCATGAACAGTCATGGTTGAGCACTACTAGTTCAGATGAGGCGGCAATAGTCTATTTTGTTCTCTCTTGTAAAGCTAGGAGTTGCGAATTATTACACGCAGGACGTACTAAGGAAAGAATAGGTAAAGATAAACAGAGATTTCGTGAGAACGGACTAGAACGTATGGAAAATGAGTGATGGTAAAAGATCGAACGATCCTTCGTGATACATGAGACCATGAGCTGGGAAGTGCCATAATTACCTGCATCTAGAAGGGACCCGATATATGACAATACTTTGGGTGATCACTGTCAATTAATGACTTTAACTACTTCGAAGAAGACGAATTTCCATAGACCAGCAGCCAGATGTAGATATTCCGAGCAGTTACTTGGACTGACGAAATACACAAGTGCGTATATATCAAATTAGCATCTTCATGTGTGCGAGTGCCAACACGCGTCGAAAAATACACAGATAAATAAACAACGACTCATCAGATTGAATTAAAATTAAAATTTATATGTAACAAATTCTTGACGTACGCGTTATATATATATATATATATATATATATATATATATATATATATATATATATATATATATACTCATAGGCGTTTATACGTCTAAGTAAAAGGAATGCAATGTTTACTTCTGAAAATCTATCTCGCCTATTTGAATTTAACTCACACATCAAACACTGCACATTCCTGTTCGTACATCTGCCACGGCAAGAACAAGAGTTGAGCGACAACTCACAACGCCTTCTGCTTCTATTGGAGAGTCCTACTTATTCTAATCTTACATTTTCCCGTCCCGTTCATCGCAAAAAGAGTTCTTGCTATCACCTACCAGCACTGGCCCCCACCCCATTTAGTACACGGAGGCCCACACTACCTTTCTCCGGCTCAAAACATCCCTCTAACCCCACTGCTTCCTTGCCTGCACTCTTGTTAATCTGATCATTTCCAATCAGCAACACCATCAGAGAACAAATTGGATTAGCCCGGAGCCAAGCGGCGTAGAATGACGTTGTTCACCAGCCAGGAAATACGCCCACAACGCAATGAATCGCCAGCAACACTGACCAATCTTTTCTTTCAAGCCTCTTCTTCCCCGTCAGAGCGAGCCTGGACCATTCCACCACGCGACAGCCCAACCCGCCACTTCGAGTGGCAAAGGAGGTGGACATGAATATCAAATCATTTTCCCCGACCTATCGCCTCTCCGATTCCCATCGACCGTCATAGGGCGCTGATTGTTTTTCGAAAGTGGCGCGAAAATACTTTATTCTTCGAATGCTGTGGGATTCCTGACGACAGATACAAAGTGCTCTGGCAATAGTGAGTGCTAGCATCACTGGAAATGAGCCAAATGGACAAAGGTCTGCAGGAAAATATTTCAAAATAGATAAGACAGCTATGTTTTTGTCTCGTACATTTTTTAACAGACAGATCGATGCAGTCAGTGTTTCACAGTCAGATAGTAATATTTTTGAATTTATATCTAAATCTGTGATATTATGTTTTAATAGCATTCATTGTCTTTTCCGAACGAGTATCTTCGTCCTTGATGGTTTTATCACATTGCAATGGGGGGGTCTGCAGGTTCATTGATTTTTGAATAAAAGCAAAAATAATCAACAAAGAACTGTACTAAATAACAGAAACTGCATCAGTTGAGGACTACCAACAGCAGCAACAACTAAAATGGTTAGCACATGTATCTCAAGGAGAAAGTAATCACATAATCAAGATGCTGACATTCCATATTACTTCAAATAAGTTTGTTATGAAGGCAAACCCCATCAATACTGCAAAGAGCGATAACAGCTACGGGACTTGAGAAATGTATGTTGCTTAAAATCGTTTTAAGAGAACTATTTTTAAAAGCTCAACCGAAAACAGTACTGGCTGATGGGTCAATGAATGCTAATTTTTCCTTGTAAGGAAACGGTTAATATTAACACGAAAAGAAAATAATGACATAATCAAGATGTTGACATTCCAAACTACTTTTTTTAAAAATTTAAAAAGCAAATACCCATCAGTACTGGAATGAGCGATAACAGCTAGCGGACTTTAAAAAAAAAAATCATTATCCAGGATGGACGTGTTAACTAAAGAAGGAGGGGACACGCAGAATTATAATAAAATATTATCTTTTATAAAGGGTTCATGATTATCTTATACATATTATTTTCTGCATCGTGCATAATGACGACTGTAGTGGCGTTGACCTGTTTGTTGAAATGGGATATTTTCTTGTATCGGAAAAAGTTATATATTTAAATGATTTGTTGTAATAGGTACATTATTGTGACCACATGCGATGATATCACGCGTCACAAAAAAAAACTTTATCCATCTTGTCTTACAACTTCCTCAATATATATATATATATATACCAGAGAGTTTTACTTCGTGCCCGAGTTAAAAGAAATATCATTTTTGAAACTTCACAAACCATTCACAATATATGCTTTGCCCTTCTTGCAAAATTGCAATAATCTTGATTGACTCCGTTGCAATGTTTCCACGTATAATGATAAACAGTGTTTACATTATTCGGACTATTGTCCTCATCTTTGTCACCATGTTTATCACAACGTTTCGGCCGTTGTATGCTCCGGCCTTCGTCAGGTGGTTGGAATGTCGAACTGAACCCTTTATTTCGCTCACTTGGGTAGACTGTTCTCGTTCCACGTGCCATGTTTAACGAATGTCAGTTATCTCCTGTTAATACCCCTCTGAAAGTTATCCACTGCCTTAACCAAGTATTGAACTCACACTCTTTGGATCCAGTCACTGGATTTAACTAGCGTATTTATTCACTGTGCCATGTGTCTTTGAGGAGTCCAATACATAATACCTCATCTCAGAAATATAGACGTATGAGTTATTAGTATGCACTGTATATAGTATATTGCAACATTCATAAAAGTATAATAGAATTCAAATCCTGTCAACAATTTTAAAAGAGTGGGAAAAAGAATGCATTCAAGTGTGAATAAATGCAGCGCATTCATGTGTGAATGAATGCACAGTGCATTCAAGTATGGATGAATGCAGAGCATTCATCTGTGAATAAGTGCAATGCAATCAAGTGTGAATGAATACACAGTGCACTCAAGTCGGAATAAATCCAGTGCATTCAAGTGTGAAGGAATGCTCAGTGCATTGATGTGTGAATAAGAGGAATGTATTCAAGTGTAAATAAATGCAGTGCACTCAAGTGTGAATAATTGCTCAGTGCATTCACGCGTGAATGAATGCTCAGTGCATTCACGCGTGAATGAATGCTCGGTGCATTCATGTGTCTATAAGTGCAATGCATTCTTGCGTGAATTAATGCGCATTGCAATCAAATGTGAATAAGTGCAATGCATTGAAGTGCGAATAAATGCAGTGCATTCAAGCGTGAATAAATGCTCTGTGCATACAAGTGTAATTAAATGCGCATTGCATTCATGTGTGAATAAGTGCAATGCATTCAAGTATGAATAAGTGCAGTGCACTCAAGTGTGAATAAATGATCAGTGCATTCAATCGTGAATGAATGCGCAGTGCATTCATGTGTGAATAAGTGCAATGCATTAAAGTTTGAACAAATGCAGTACATCCAAGTGTGAACAAATGCGTAGAGAAATCAAGCGTGAATTAATGTGCAGTGCAGAGTTGGTTCCAATGAATTGAAGGCTTTGGTAGAAGCAAATCCTCACTGAAATGTTCGAGAGCTTGAGGAGGAGCGAGCTGTAATCAATGGAACAATTTCCGAACATTTGAAGCGAATTGTCATGTCGAAGTTATCTTCTCCTAAATTCTGGCACCCCTACTTGGGGGAGATGTCTCTGAACTATATAAACTTGGCAATACCTGGTTCTCTTAGTCTGTCTTTCATTTTCTGGGAAATAGGACCACGTAAGCTCTCGCAGAAAATATAGCGTTCCCTCGTGTGGAAAACGCCATGAACATTATACACACATGCACACACGTACGTACAAACATTCATTGAAGCACAAAATATTCACACACATACACGTTAATGTATTTGTGCATTGTAAATTATTTATTGTGGTTGGAATCATTTTGAACCCGCCATATTTGTAGTGGATGTTATTTCAGGAGACGACACGTGTTACATTTCACAATCTGTACATACATCACGGCCCGCTACAATGTCAAAGATGTTGGGAAAACTGGCGCCATATAAACTGGACGAAAACAAGAAGAATTGCGATTATAAAGTCTTCTCCTTTTTTTGCGCAACAAATACGACACACTTCTTGATAGCGTTGTGACGGGCGATGAAAAATTGAATTCTTCATAAAAACCAGCACATGATGTGGAGCCGCGATGAAAACTTCTATACACTCACCAAATTTGACGGTTAATAAAAAGATGACGATTGCTTAATTGTCCGCGGCCGGATTAATCCACTACAGTAGTTTAAATCCTGGCAAAAAAGTCAACGGGGAAGTATTTTCAGGAAATGGATGAAATGCGTAAAAGATTGCAGTGAATGTGCCCAACATTGGTCAGTAGAAAAGGCCCTATTTTCCTGTACAAAAATGATCCCATGCCGTACAGCCAACGCCCAAGAAGTTGACTAAATTGGGCTACGAAAAATTGTCTCATCCACTATACTCACCAGCCGTTTTACCAACCGACTACTACTTTTTTTTAAAACTTTTCAACAATTCTATGTTACCGGAAGAAATAAACTTGTAGGCAAAAATGTGTGGTTTTTAAATTTGATCAATAAAGTTTAATCTGAACTGAGACATGTCGCTCTTAATTCAATGTTTAAAAACTTGAATCAATTTCTGAATAACCTTTTAAAATACAATTAACACTTTAAATTTAAAGACGATTCAGATTCTCCAATGCAAAACGGGGGAAAATTAAAAGACATTTCTAAAATTTCTAACATTTTAAAATGATGTCGCTGAAAATCTAAAACCATATTATTCATACGCCATAAATAAAATATCAAAAAGAATCGCCATTATAAAGTCTTCTTATCTATCTTATAGAGATAAAATTTGCAATAGAGAAGTGATGGTTTAAGTGCATTGACACGGAAGGAAATTATGCTGAAAAATATGCATCTGTTGTCTATTAGACTGGGGATTATTAATGTATATTTGTATTTATATATTTATATGAGGGTAACTCCGAAAGTAATGCGTAATATGAAGCTACACTGAAACTGCAGAAAATGAAGAGAACACAAGAACACTGTTAGATATGCTCCATACATGTCTACATAGACAGAACAAACGGGTATGCATTTTCATTAGGGATTAACAACACCGTGTATGCCACATTTAGAACATGATTTATATCCACTGATTAAATGCATTACCCATTATCTAACTTTGCTCATATCCACTGTTTGTTTTCCTTATCCATTCGATAAGCCTGGATGAATATCAATAGGGCTAAGTTTTTTAATATCAGACGCAATTTTGCCAGACTTTCCGTTATTTGATAGTTGTCACTGTGACAAAAATGGTTTATTGGCAGTAAAACTCAGCCTATACCGATACACTATCAAAATCGTCGAAGGCCATTGTAAGAAGTTAGGAATCATTTTGTTCGGAGCAACTCTTATATTTTCTTTTGTTTCTCGACTTAAAAATGTCAGAAACCTTTCGGAAAAAACTATGTATCAGTGCATTACCAAGTTTTAGGAACTGATAGGTTGTTTTTTTTTCAACTCTGTTTTTGGTTCGTTGATTTGTGAGTCGGAAGATTTTGCTAGCAAAATCCTTTGATGCTATGGCGACATTGTAATTAACTAACGTTGTTTCTGAGTATTTCATTTTGGTTTTTAGTTTTCGGTGCCTACGATTGAGAATTTGTGTTTCTGTGAAAAAATGTCAAGCGGCTCGTATTGAAACTTCTCTGGAAGTTTCTTTTTCATTTTTTTTTTAATCAGGGATTTTTTAGGTTCAATTCGAGGATTCTATTCCATGTTGTTGTTGATCACAGAGTACTCTTTCCTCAGGTAAGATGGCTCTCACCTGCACGTTCTTGGATTTTCAACGACCAATTTTCTGTTTTTCTATTGTTTTGTTGTTGATTTTTTTTATCTCAGCCTCCCCTTTTGTTTTAAATAAAGAATAAAAAAACAAATGTTTCTTATTTGTAGAATTACCAAAGGTGGTGCGAAATGGTGTAACGTTTTTCGGCGAACTGAGTTCGAATTCTAACTGAAGCGAAATGTGTTTATTCCATCGGAATGTCTTTGGTAAATGTAGGAATCCAGCTTTACCTGCCTCACCACTGAAAGATATGGCAAAAACACCGCCAGTGTCTTGCCAGTTTTAAAGGTAAGCCAAATATATATTTTTACCATCCTTCCAATCCTACTTCTTTTATTGTCACGTGTCTTCACGAGATGGGTGTTCAGGATTCTCCAGTATATCCTATCCGTTGTAGAAGTCGAAATGGTCATCTCCTTACAACTCCTCCCCGTATATGTTCGGCCACCCAAAGCTCTTTAAGTATATTACTCAATGTTTACGAATACAAGTCTTCTCGTCAATATATCTTGTGATTTTCATATTCTCCAAGATTTCATTCTTCATTACGTTCTTTAGGGAATGTTGCATAATATCTGGGAGATATCAACGACTTATACCAAGGCCAATACGTTCAAATCGATGGTTTGTGATTTCATGCTAGCACAACCGTCGACGAGAAATTTGGTTTTCAGGCTTGTTCCCATGGCTTGGTTTTCAGGCATGTTCCCGTGGCTTGGTTTTCAGGCATGTTCGTATGGTTTGGTTTTCAAGCATGTTCCCATGGTTTGGTTTTCAAGCATGTTCCCATGGTTTGGTTTTCAGGCATGTTCGTATGGTTTGGTTTTCAAGCATGTTCCCATGGTTTGGTTTTCAAGCATGTTTCCATGGTTTGGTTTTCAGATAGTATCCCAAGTCGCCGCATGCAATTCCTATCAAGAAATCATAGATGAAGCTCTCTCTCTAACAACAACGAAAATAATAAAAAATCTGTCGTCTCCTCATCAATCAATACTACTTCCCATTTAATAATGATGGTTACGAACAAAAATTTGGCACACACGCACATATATATATATATACATATAAATATATATATATATATATATATATATATATATATATATATACATACATGTTTCATTAAATAATATAGTCAAGTGTTGACTATTTATTTTATGTAAATTCTTTTCATAACTTAAGAAAGAAAATCACAATATTGATACATATTTTTTATCCAATCTAAGCTTTCAGCTTACATAAACCATTATTATTATCATCATCATTATTATTATTATCATTATTATTATTTCTTCGTTTAAGTTATGAAAAGAATTTCTATAAAATAAATAGACAACACTTGTCTATATTATTTAATAAAACATGTATGAATGAAAAAATGCTGCCTAAATATACACAATATATATATATATATATATATATATATATATATATAGTTAATTTGTTTTCAATAAATTCATTTCGTTTTTGCCTTGAAAAAGTCCCCATTAGACAAAACGCGTCGGCTAATAATAGTTTTCCTATTTTCTTTTAACTTTATATATTTTGTCTTTTCTACAGGTTACCTCTGAGAAATATATATATATATATATATATATATATATATATATATATATATATATATAATAAAAAAAGGCTTAAACACTAATATTTCATGGTCATAATTTATTCCATTGGAATCACGTTTGCCTGGATTCTTCCTCTTGAATTTTTTTTTCTAAAATATACATTTATGGGTATTTATATATTTTGCATATGTATGTATATTTTCCACTAATATTATCTCTCTCTCTCTCTCTCTCTCTCTCTATATATATATATATATATATATATATATATATATATATATGAATCATGATGTAAGATTTCCTGGTAGTTTTCATTTTGAAGACGATTGTATTTCTTTCCATTTGGACATATTTGATCTGATTCTTGGATCTTGTGATATAAATTTCTATCAGAGAAAGTCGAGCTTTTGGTATGTCAGTGTCCTTATTCGTTGTAGGGATAAATCATTGAATTAAATTGTGTTCAGGCAGCAAGAATTCTTTCAGACATGTTTGGTTGAATAATATCGACATTTTCTGTCTATCAATTTTTTTTTCTAATCTTTTTAAAAATTTTACGAATTTTTAAGTTTTACGTAATCGGTAAACTTACCAAAGTTCATATTTATTTTAATGTTATATTATTTTTCCCGTGTGCTTTCAAATGTTGTTACATTCGTTTTGAAGGATTATGTTTGGCGTATGTTTCTGTAACCGGTTCACATTAATTCAAGAGTTCTCACGTTTGCCTGGAACCAATTTCATGTCACTGAAGTTGACTTCATTTAAACGGTCTGACTAGAATTTTTATGTATATTTTTAATACACACTTCACTATAGGATCCCCTAGGGAGACGTGAACCTTATTTAATTTAATATAGGCTGATTCTCTGATATTACAATAGCTTCAAGTATTTTGAGTCTTCTTGGCATTGTGTCCTATGTACAAGTATGGTGTTATCTACTAAAATTTGTCCTATATTATGATTTTGCCTTATTTTTATGTTGTTGTCTATGTACATAAAACGCATTACATTTTGGCAAATGACAAGTCAACCTATGAGAGTGTGTTGTCTATATGTGGCCATTGTAAGAATTTAATGCTGTTTGTTGGTATATATATATATGTATATATATATATATATGTATATATATGAAAATTTTTCCGATTTAACCAGTAAAGAAGACAATATTTATGAATAAAAATGACAATAGGAAAACTGGTAATTGCTGACGCGTTTCGTATTTTGCTTTGACAAAGTCCACATTGGACGAAACGCGTCAGCAATTACCAGTTTTCCTATTGTCATTTTGTTATATCGAAACATACCTATTCTATTGTTAATAGACTCTCCCACAGATAATAAGTAGTAGTAGTAGCAGTCGCCAGGGGGCTCAGTGAGTTGAGTGAGTCAGTCGATGTCGGACATTGAAGTATCAACCACCACAACTAGATTGCTGCGTCATTAACTATTATTTTCATGTTCCTAACGTTTTGTACGTCCAACCTAATTTAGGACCGACTTAGTGAAATACAAACCTCCACTGTGAAAACTACTCTACAAACACATTTTATTCATATATATATATATATATATATATATATATATATATATATATATATCATGTTGAGACTGTCAAATGTTTCAAAACGTCACATGAAAAGCGATGTGGATGTTACCAGTAAGAACAATTAAGCAACTAGTTTTATCTTTCTCTGTCAACATATATGTAAATCTCTCTCAGGATTTCATAGACATACCAGGTCATATATATATATGTATATATATATATATATATATATATATATATATATATATATATATATAAGATAAATTAATTGATTTAAAATATGTTTTTTCGCTACACCATTCTAACCATGTTTCAAAAATGGAAGCTGAAAGCTTCGAATTTAATTATGTAATTAAATTAAAGACATTAGTTCCATTTCATCCTCAAGCGAATTTTGGAGTAACTTTTAAAATTACTGGGTTTTAAAGACACAGCAAAAATCATAATTCACGTTTCCAAGGATACAGAGAAATCCAATTCAACCCGACAAGGGGTGTCGGCGTGTTCATTATAGCTGTATTTTGATGTGTCAGTTATTAGTTACGTTTTGGTAGGGGGTAGGGATACATCAAAATACAGCCATTTCCATATATATATATATATATATATATATATATATATATATATCCGCGTTTGTGTCTGTGTTTGTATGTGCCTATACATATATATATATATATATATATATATATATATATATATCGATATATATATATTTAAAGACATTTTTATGTTCATACATTATTTTTATAGGTACAAATATTTAAGTAAATGGTCTGTTTATAATAAACAACATTTACCGGCCTGAATATCCGAGAAATTTTCACAGAAAATATTCGTCCTCCGGTAAATGTTGTTTAATACTGTTTATAATAAACATAGCATTTACTTGAATATTTGTATCTATAAAAAGAATGTAAAAACATAAAAATATCTTAAAATAATTGTCGGACTTTGTCCATTTCATAATATATATATATATATATATATATATATATATATATATATATATATATATGTATATGAAGTAGATATAAAAGATCCATCCGTACAGTTTTTGAAAACTAATGACTAAATAGACAACTAAAAAGTGATTTTCCGTTTTCAGAATTTAGTGTTAATTTATCTTGCATTAAAAAAAAGAAAACAAATTTCGCACCAGTAAAGAAGAAAATAAAAGATGAAGCCTATGGTGATTATTCGATTGGAAGCAATTAATGTTTTATTACGTTCCAGAATATCCATCTTAACTCTGAGGAGAAACAAGAAGAATTTAACGTGATGATCAGCAAGAAGTTTTGTCTGATGACACCAGTTAGTCATCATTTAAATCGGTTCAATCGTATTGCCGATGACACAAGAGAAAAAGTAGGATTCAGAATCACATTGTCCGCTTCTCAGTAACTGCGTTTTTTTTTTTTTTTCAGATATGTCAAAAAAAAAACAACAACAAAAAACAAAAAACTTTTTTCTGGAAAAATGAAGATGAAAATTGGGTTGGAAACTTCGAAATATGCAAAATCAAATCTTTTGGATAAAAATGATTACTTTATATTTGGCGGGCAGCGGTCTTTGGTGGACGTTATGAGTGGTCACGTTCGATGTTTAAGCGCCGCAAATGAAGAATATATTCATTGGATAGGAAAGCCATAAAGTTTTATTGCTGCGTGACATTGATCATCGACACGATGCTTTGTCGACCAAAAAAAACATTATGGAACTTGGTTAGGAAATGTTTCTTCACGCGGTATCGCCACCAGACTAACTCCCATTGGATTATCATATTCTTTGATCAATGTTGCATACAATAATTGGTAAAAGTTAAAAGATATATTTCATGTCCCAAATGTTATTGCTAACTTCATTGCGTCAAAGACAAAATCTTTGGTTTATCACTTCAAACGTTATTTTTAGTAGCTACTCATATGTAAGTCGACGCTCCGTTTACTTATTAAATGGTATATTTATTTATTTTAGTATACGGGCCTGAATATTCGAGAAATCTCATTAAAGAAAAATACGCGGCTTGCGGCTGGATTCGAACCTGCGTTAATAGCGGAAACCATCGTTACATCAGACATGCTAATACCGACTTAGCTACGTAGAACATTTCCCAATGCACCGAGACTGGATAGTACCTTTAAGCGACATCTTTCTGGTCATATTGTAGCATACTTAATGCAATAATGTGTGGCACCATGCATACCTAGCAAGCTGAAAAGAAATATTCATAAATATATGATTTGTTTTTTACGGTTTGTCAACCATTTGATAATTATTTAGAGCTGAAAAATATTTGGGTTTTGAGAATAATTCTTTCTTTACGTTCAAGCGATCTAGAAGAAAGAAAGAGAAGACAGAAGAAAAAAAAAAGGAGAAAAATAAATAATACGAAACCAGGTCGTAAGCGAACACACACACGCTCGACTGGCATATAACAGATGTCAAAAATATCAGGTCAAGCACCTGATCTACTTCCGTGTCCACGAAAAATGGAAGTTTGTTATCAAATGGTTGAAGTCTGAGAAATCCCTTTTCTTAGGTCGTGTCCAATTAGCGATAAACTGCTTGACAAATACCACGTGTTACAAAAAAACCGAAGGTGTCATCGCAGTCGCTCATGACAAGGGCAATTTAAATTTTTATTTTTTTTAAGCAAGGTGTTTCTTCCCCCAGAACAAAGCCACGGATTGTCCACGCCCGACTAAAGACGTCATTGGCTAGATGGGATCACGTGGCGCACGAAGGAGGAGGAAAAATACCCGACCAGGACCTCATTGGCCGAAAGCGGTCACATGACACACAAAGGAGGAGAGAGATACCCGACCAGGACCTCATTGGCCGAGAGCGGTCACGTGACGCACGAGGAGAATCGGTCGACGCCCTTGTCAGAGGTGTAAGTGTGAGGGGCCGATACGAGGAAGCGGGGAAGCGGGTATACGCCCTCAGAGACACAATAAGGAAGTAGGAGTGAAAGTGAATTACCGAAAATGGAAAATCCCTAACCAGAAATAAGAAGGGTGGATACGTATTTAGAATTATCAAGAAAACCCTGGCGCCGACAGACCCACCCAATTTTTTGACTGCGTCAATAAAAGCGGGACCCCAACCGACAGAAATCAGTTTTTGCGCCGCGGACGGCGAGAGAGATCAGCCGTGAACGACAAGCAGAGATCAGCGCCCAGTGTTGAAACCGCGTCAAGATAGCTAACCAAGATCCACGCACACTTCTGAACTCTTCTTCAACCAAGAACAAGTAGTTTGAAGAGCGACTTAGAATCAAGACCACAGAAATAAGTTTTTTTTTTCGACTTTCGTCCAAGGACACGCCGAAACACAAATTTCTTAGAGAGCAGACAACTGGAAGCCTTAAAGTTGCCTAGTAAAAGCGTTGTGCCACAATCCACAGAACGGGTCGGGAGGTAGACATAGTCCTATGTACCGAGCAAATAGACATAAATGTTTGTTACCTTTTTCTTGATGCGTTGGACCTTGTGAGTTTTTATTTTTATTTCTTATTTTTTATTATACATAATTGTGTGTTATCACCCCCGTTAGACTCAACTTGCATTACGGCCCCTAAGACCTGTTTGATCTCGTCTGTCTAAGATCAAGTCACAACGTGGGTAGGCAGACCGGAGATCAGTGCAGTTACCCTGGTAACCAGGCGTTGGAAGCGGGTTGAGAACGACGAGGCTGGTATCAATCTAACCAAAGGGTTAGAACGTCACGTTTGGAGCAGCGAGGAGCGAACAGCTGACGCCGCGACAAAAGACGTCACAACTGGTGCTGTCCGTGACCAGGATATCAGAGCCTGGGGAGCACGTGACGTCACAATTGGCGCCACGAACGGGATCGAACGACACAGTCGATGCTGCGACCAGGGGACGACATCACAATGGGTATGTCCCTATTCACATAAATACACTAGTAAATACTCTATATTGGTCTGCAGTTAGATATTCGTCTACCGAGGTGCTGGTCAAACTCTCTGCCTCGGGGCAGAGAGGATCCCCAGACGAGGCTCTGTCGAAGGGCAAAGTATCGTCTCGGGAAACACCTACCCGACCCCGATTTTAACGGGGTCTACGGGGACATTTTGGCCGATTCCACGGGCGCGGATAACCAACATTAAATTCGGCCTTGTGCCACATCTGACCGTGTGGGCGGTTGGTAGATATTCTACAGTTCGAGATTCGTCTCCAGCTGTGCAGGTCAAACTCTCTGGCTCCGAGCATAGAGGAACCCCAGATGAGGCTATGTCGAAAGGCAGAGTCTCGTCTCAGGAATCAGCTACCCGACCCCGTTTTTATACGGTGTCTACGGGGAAATTTTGGCTGTGCCTATGGGCTCCGATACCCCACATTAAATTCGGCCATGTACCACATCTGATCGTGTGGGGTGGTTGGTAGATATCTTGAAGTTCGAGATTCGGCTCAAGCTGTGTTGGTCAAACTCTCTGCCTCCGGACACAGGGGATCCCTAGACAAGGCTCTGTCAAAGGGCAGATTGTGGTCTTGAGAAACAGTTACCCGACGCCGTTTTTATACGGTGTCTACGGGGGAAATTTTGGCAGTGCCTCTGGGCTCCGATACCCCACATTAAATTCGGCCATGTACCACATCTGATCTTGTGGGGTGGTTGGTAGATATCTTGAAGTTCGAGATTCGTCTCAAGCTGTGTTGGTCAAACTCTCTGCCTCCGGACACAGGGGATCCCTAGACAAGGCTCTGTCAAAGGGCAGATTGTGGTCTTGAGAAACAGTTACCCGACGCCGTTTTTATACGGTGTCTACGGGGAAATTTTGGCAGTGCCTCTGGGCTCCGATACCCCACATTAAATTCGGCCATGTACCATATCTGATCTCGTGGGGTGGTTGGTAGATATCTTGAAGTTCGAGATTCGTCTCAAGCTGTGCTGGTCAAACTCTCTGCCTCCGGGCTCAGGGGATCCCTAGACAAGACTCTGTCAAAGGGCAGATTCTCGTCTTGAGAAACAGTTACCGGACCACGTTTTTATGCGGTGTCTACGGGGAAATTTTGGCCGAGACTACCGGCTCCGATACCCAACATTAAATTCGGACTTGTGCCACATATGACCTCGTGGGGCGGTTGTTATATTTATCCTGCGGTTGAAGATTCATTATGAAATTCACTTGACTCACTTCTAGCAGTTGACTACTTCTTCTACACGCCGCTGGCGAATCTTATATATGTTGTTCTTGTCCTAAGTATTATCGTTCATTACCAACCTTCGTTTGATTATTCCATTCAGTAACCTTCCCTAGGTCAGATCATAGATTCTCGAAATTTTATATCTGCTCACTTTCGAATCTAAGCACAAACAATTTAAATTTCTAAAGAAGTAATTGTTTTTTTATCTATTAATCCAACAGATTTCATCAATAAAAATGTTGTTTTTAGTGGACACCCATATTTGAGTAGACGCCCTGTTCATTGAGTGAAAGGTATATGAAATGTTGTTCAATAAAATCTGATAAAATCTGTCGGATTGTTGTGGATTCCGGGATGAAATCCGGTACCAATAAATAACAAACGCCAAGAATGAATATAGGAAAATAATGTATTAACGTAATAAGACAAACTGGTAATGCAGGTTAGTAGTTCCAGGAATACGGGTTAGTAGCAAAATACCTATACAGTATTTTGTATTGAAGTATCGCTGTATGACTTCTTACTGAGTCTACGTGCTCACTCACTGTGACTCTTGCTGGCTACGTTCGTTCTGTCTGTCTGTCTGTCTGTTACCTTACTCTCACTCTTCCGGTTATCTACAAACTTTCACTCCCCTCTTCTGTTTCCTCTCGGGTCTTCACGTAGCAGTAGCATATGTATATACTGGGTGAGTCCATTTGTGTAAAAAGGGGAGGACCCCTTATCACGGATTAATACATAAAATAAAATCCATTCTTCCTTTAGAAATAAACCTTGGCGCATTATCGCACAATATCATCAAAAGGGAATTATTTTGATGATTAATAACCATATCGATGACTTCTTATTAATTAGCTAAATATAATAAACATCGGACGCTGAATTATAATCAATCGGATCTCAATTGGAGCTCGTACATTGGAATCGTAGCTAAAGATTCTGGAATAATAGAACTTTGCCATCTAGTATTCTAGAATATACATGACTCCTCGCGTTATACTGTACTTTTACAAGAGCTATATCCGGTTTAAAAGGAAGTACTGTTGGTCGAGTAATGGATAGTGGCTCGGATTGAAGAATCGGGGACCCGAGCTCGAATTCCAGTGAATCCATTGCATTCACTTACGTGCTAATACCCATAGGAATACTCTTCCTTCCACACTCCAGCTATGGGTAAATATCAGGACAGACGGGGTTCTATGTGTCCAAAAGCGTCACTGGGTGACAAATTATTTTCCACCCTATAACATATTTTGAACAGACGAAATATCGCAAGCCTCTCGCTGCCCTATCGAAAGTGTTCAAAAGAACTAAATTCCTCAGTTCCACCAGTTCTAAACTTCAAGGCTAAAATCTGCAATTCCGAGCGCGTTGTTCCGAACCATTTTTCTTCCCTTCATATTTCATTGCTGAGATGTAAGTTCCACTCGTGTAGTTTTTTTTTTTTTTTTCCCACGAACGGATGCGTTCTGGAACACACTTCCAAGAGGATGCTAACGCAATTACTAGAATCATAACATTTTCAAGCCAAGGGTTAACTGTTGTCTTCACCATAATATTCGCATAAGTTGTGCCCATTACTCTGTAACCCTCTACCTCAAGTGGCTCTCGAGCCTTGTTCAGGGTGAGCATCACTGTAAAATAAAATCTGTTTAATTTTTATTAACATAAACGCTGTTGTTGGAGGGAGCGTGTATTTGAATTGCTATCCTAGTTTTTTTTTATTATTTATTGTATTAAACAGTGAAATTGAGAAGTCAGGCAAAACAAAATAGTGCCACCGAATGCAACAGAACCTACATGCCTTGTTTTTTCCAACAAAGAAACCGCTTTTGGGGTCACAGAGAAGAGCCTGAAAGGTCAAGGCTAGAATTACCTATAGAAGAAAAGACATTTTTCCGTTATTATTTCTGCTAGGTTTAATTTCGTGCTGAAACGTGAACAGTAATTATTTCAAAAGATTTTTTAGCCATTATATCCTATTACTATAACGAGTTTTATATATATATATATATATATATATATATATATATATATATATATATATATATATATATATATCGTCTAACACTGACCTGACATCCTGAGAGAGATTTACATATATGCTGACAGAGAGAAATAAAACTACTTGTTTAATTGTTCTTACTGGTAACATCTACCTATATATATATATATATATATATATACACCAACAAATAACATTAAATTCTTACAATTCTTTCGTTAATTTTATAGATGCAATTAATTTACAAAAATAAATTTCATCTATAAAAATAACGTATAAACAGAAAATATATTAAATTGTCTGATTTTATTTTTATAGATACAATTTATATATATATATATATATATATATATATATATATATATATATATATATATATATATATATATATACGTGTCTGACAGTTTAGAACGTTCGCTTTCTGACCATGAGACCCGGGTTTGAAAATTCACGATTGACGGTTTGTCAGGAACGAGACTTACTGATGTCATATGTGTGGAGGTTGGTAGGGCGATCCCAGCTTGTGACACCTTTGGAAAGTGTATGAACACTATAACACGGGTTGACTATTCGTTGTCAGTGAAATTGAATAGACGGAACGCTTGGGAACCGTCGATGGCTGTCCTAGAATTAAGTCACATGTCATCGTGACCGAGGCTTTGAGCGACCTGGCCCTTATTCAGGTAGCCTCTGTTTTTGCTCAACCATCACAAATGTACCTGAGGAGGCGTTTGCAACAGGGCAGACTAGCCTCCCTATTAGACGGGTATCCTCGATTACGAGCGGCTAGCTATTACATATATATATATATATATATATATATATATATATATATATATAATGATGAAAGCGGAGACTTTAAAAACTCATGGTAATATTTTATTTCTCAAGATCGAATAATTGATCACATCTCATCAGACCAAACAGTTCCACACCAATAAATGAATTTTAAGTTTAGCCAGACACAAGCGAAAAAAGTAATTTTCAAATATAAGATGGTTTTTTAAATAAAGTTTTAATATGGGCCAAGGAAAACGGAGAAAAAATATATATATATATTTTTATATATATATATATATATATATATATAGGGGCAGGAAGACATATAGGAAGTGAAACATTTGTCGAGAAGAGCTGATAGGTTTGGTCTCTTTTCACCGGATGTGAGACGTAAAATAGAGAGTATATATAGAAAATATATTAAAAAAGGAACAAAGGAAAAGGAAAGGAAGGAGAAAGAATAAAAGAAAGTAAAAGAATTGATTCGGAACTGACACGCAACTGGGTTTAAAACTTACAAGACTGAATATGCTGATAAGTTGTCTGTTCAATGCATGTAGCTATTTTACATCATCACTTTACCAGTTGTAATTTAAAAAAATAGATGATTATGAAAATAAAGTACTAAAAAATGTAAATTACGAACAATTTTCTAAAAAGAATTTATATAATAATTCTTCAAAAAACATTCTACAAGAATATATATATATATATAAACAAATGTTTGGAGGTACAAAATTTATAAATAGTTTTAAAAACTAGGAAACCATTGATTTTAATATTAAAAGTCTCTAGAGCCCTTTCAGCCAACATCTCATCAGGAGACAATCGTTGGATTAGCGAAATGAATAATAGCGATATTGAAGAGCAAAAAAGAGGGGAAAACACACTAAAATAACGAACAAGTATATATACTTGTAACGAGGGAAGGTTATCGTGTAAATAAATAGCGAGGACAGTTAAAATAAAATATCCCCTAACAGATTCAGAGACCTTATAAATTCTTTCTGCCGGCAGAGAGAAGGTTTTCTAAATCCTATACAGACCGATTCCAAAATCTTCAAATGATTTTTTGGAATCGGCTGTATGAATAATTCTAAACCACTCTTTTTTATACAACTTGGCACAAGCTATATTCTCAACTAAATGTTGAGCAATAGCCGATTCCATATTCATGGGGGGAAGATAGCATATTCTATCTATCTTACCAAGTCGTATTTTGGAAGGAACGTGCTGATTAATTCTAGTTTCCAAAATGCAAGGTTGTACGCCCCACATAACCAGCAGCACACTGGCAATTAAATTCATATACTAAATTACTCAATTTGATGTAGGGCAATACATCCTTGCGAAAAGACGAAAACGCAGACCTAGTTTAAAAAATGCTACGTAAAGCAACTGATGGGAAACAACCGGAAACCAACTTGCTAACCTGCTTAATTAAGCCCTGACCACTATCCCCAATCCAGGGAATCTTCAAATAAACCGGACATTTAGAAGGCCCCTGGATTTTAGGGGAATGAAATTCCTTAGTTTTCTTACTTATAATGTAGTCAATAAGGGCCTCCGGATAGCCGTTACTAAGGAAAATATCCCTAATGTTCCCAAATTCACGGTCCAATCTAATATGGGAACACACTTTAAGCGCTCTATACACCAAGGTTTTAACGAGATTAATTTTCCTTGATGCAGGAGCAAATGAACGCCAATTCAAATAAAGTCCAGTAAAGGTGGGTTTACGATAAATGCTAGTAATAAAACCACCTCTACTGCGTTCAACAAAGACATCCAAAAAAGGCAGACAGTTGTCCTTCTCCCCTTCCATAGTGAAAGACAAACCATTGTGTAAGGAGTTGAGCTCATTAAAGAACTCAACAGCCTCACTTTTATTAGAGAATGTTGCAAAGGTGTCATCGACATATCTAACGTAAACAAATGGTTTATACACTTTGCCGAAAAGTAACATTTCATGGTAGCCCACAAAAATATCAGCCAATGCAGGGGCCAAGGGGACTGCCCATCTGGACCCCATCCACTTGACTATACATAATATTGTCAAAACTGAACTCCACCGAACTAGTACATATATATATATATATATATATATATATATATATATATATATATATATATATATATATGTATGTATATGTATATATATATATTACAGTAAATCATTCATACAAAAGATAAATTAGTAAAGTTAATTATATAAAAGAGGCATAACATTCATCGAGTTATTAGTAGCTTAATGCATCTTTAAAATTTAGTTAGCAAAATGATTTCGCCATTTTATATTATTAACTTTACTAATTTACTTTTGGTATGAATGATTCATTGTAATAAAAATTGAACTGCACCACATAATTGTTATATATTTAAATATATATAAAAACATTAAAAAATGAAATAAATTGATAAGAAAAAGATCATTTTCAGTGAATAAAATAAAATAATGATATATATATATATATATATATATTATGAATATATATATATATATATATATATATATATATATCGACTGACACTAATCTGGCATGTCTACGAAATCCTGAGAGAGATTTATATATATGCTGACAGAGAGAGATAAAACAACTTGCTTAATTATTCTTACTGGTAACATGCACATCGCTTTTCATGTGACGTTTTGAAACCTTTTGACAGTCTCAACACTATATATATATATATATATATATATATATATATATATATATATATATATATATATATATTGATTGATTGATTGATTGATTGATTGATTGATAATATGCAGAAATGTTCAGAAAATGCAAATTTATATTTCAATATGAAATGTAAATAAAAATTATATTTTTATATATAAGTGTAAATGCATGAATAGATATTTGTTGGTCATTTTATGTACTCATATTTTCGTTTTATATTCCTACGCTATCTCCGCGGTCAAATATAATTATTATTTTCGTAGGAAAGTCTTAACGGAAGGACATCTTATCCCATGAAATTGCAGTTAAAATACAACGTTGAACCAATATCTCTCTTTGTCGTCGTAAGGTTCCGGGAACAGAATTGCCAACAATTGACTAAGCAAATACGAAAATAAAAAAAAAAGATAGATAAAAATGACTAAAAGAAGGAAATGCACAGGAAAAGCAATAAAATTTTATCTGACAAAAATAAGAAAACGTAAGTTAACTTCTTGATGAATTCGATCATTGCACGCATGCGCACTCGGATGCCTCTGTTCAAATGAAGTTTCGAGTTTTGTCAAGCAAACAAACGTAGATTATACTGTTGTATCATTGCCTCTTAATGGGCGTACATTTGATTAGACTCACTTGGATATATTGTTGATACTGATATGATAGAATACACGCTTAGTTTTTATTTCACTTTTTCTCAATCGCGCTATCTCTCTATATATACAAGCTGTCCCAAAAGTCACTAAGGGATTTCAACATTTAATAACTTACATTTTTTTTTTACTTTAATTCATGATACTATAGTTTGGTAATAAAATAAGTACATCCTATTTCTCCTCTCGCTTGTAACTGTCCATCGCAATAAATGTGTTTAAACGCTAAAGCTGAACTAGTCAAATAATACTTCATAAGCTTCTACTTAGAGTTGTTGCTATATTACATACTGTATTATCTAGAGTATATATGGGAAATAAATTTGTAAGTGGCATCCATTTTCAGCTTTGTGCCCATTCTAAGGCATTTTCCACCACAGCCCTCGGTCTTTCATAGTCGATTTTCTAGGTTTTGATAACTGTCTGAATTTTGTCCGTCAATTGTCTGCGACGCTGAGTCTTGTAGACATAAACGTTTTCTTTTGGATGGGAAAAAATAAGCGCTTATCAGATTCGAGGAACGTAGTACCTAGTTTATACCGCCACTGTTTGAAAATTATTCTTTTCCACAAAATTTGCCTAAGGACTGGATGGTGTCCCTTGTGGTATTAGCTGTTACCCTATCTAATACTGAAACATTTTGATGGATTCGAAAATTCGTTGAAACGACGTCAGAGATCCAAACTTGTTGAGACCGCTTTCGCGTTGATGCGCTCGGATATTCTTCGATACTCTTCTTTACTCGCGCAAATACTCCTTCGTTGTTAATCGGATGTGGTACGCCAATTTGTGCAAGGTCATTTAACGAACCGATACTCTCATAACTTGGAGAATCTGTCATGCTGCAATGGCTACGATATTTTAGTTGAGAGTAAATTATTGATCCTTGGTTTTGATCCAAAGTTTTCACTACTTATTTTGTTTTTTCAGTAGTGTATATTTTATTAATTTCCAAAACGAAAAGAAACCTATTTAAATCATTTTAAAAAATAAAATAAAAACTGCTAATTTGATGAATTGTAAACAAAATTAACCCCAAATAACTTACTTTTTGCAGTGACTCCCCGATATATATATATATATATATATATATATATATATATATATATATATATATATATATATATATATATATATATAATCGACTCTCCCGTCGAGATTCAACGTATGAGGGTCAAGCAGATCAGTTTCCAGGAAACAGACAGTCCGACACCGGCACATGAGATTTGATTATAGTGGTGAAGGTTTCGTGCAGGACCATCCACACTTTTTGAATGGACGAATACAGAGAGCTGGTGCACCGAATGCCACGAAGTTCCCAAACGACCCTGCGCAGGTTTTGAATTCAGAGTTGTCCTTCTCCTAGACAAGTTGCCATCCAAGGCTATAGAACCCAGTCTGTCCTGCTATTTTACCCATAGCTGGAGGGAGAGGAAGAGGATTCATACCTTTCCCAAGGGTATTAGCACGTAAGTGAATGTAATGGATTCGAACTCGGCTCTGCGATTACTCAATCCAAGCCGCTATCCATTACTCCACCGTGCCTCTCTTTCTCTCTCTCTCTCTCTCTCTCTATATATATATATATATATATATATCTATATATATATATATATATATATATATATATATATATATATATATATATGTTAAGAAATGGACAAGGTCCGACAATTATTTATTTATTAAAGACATTTTTATGTTTAACGTTTTATTTATAGATACAAGTATTTAAGCAAATGCTCTGTTTATGATAAACAGTATTAAATAACATTTACAGGCCTGAATGTCCGAGAAATTTTCATAGAAAATATTCGTTCTTTGACAGGATTCGAACCTGCATCCTATACGGAACCGTATAGGATGCAGGTTCGAATCCTGTCAAAATGAAAATTTCTAGGACATTCAGGCCGGTAAATGTTATTTAATACTGTTTATCATAAACAGAGCATTTGCTTAAATACTTGTATCTATAAATAAACAACGTTAAACATAAAATAGTATTTAATAAATATATATATATATATATATATATATATATATATATATATATATATATAACAACACTCAGAAAACAGTCTGCCTGCCTTATGTGAAGGGGTTATCGGAGAAAATACAAAGGATCTGCGATCCATATAACATCAGGACAACCTTCAAAGCTTGACGACACTTCGCAGATATCTCTCCCTAGTAAGACCTCCCCCCATAGAAGAGAACATGTCTAAAGACCGTGTGTACGCTATCCCGTGCAGCTGCGGACAGAAATATAAAGGGGAGACATGCCGCCCCCTTAAGATAAAGCTTCAAGAACACCAGAAAGCTGTAACATGAGGGGAAATGGAAAAAAGAGAAAGGCAATAATAACAACAAAAGTTGCAATATGAGCTCTGGTAAAAACATGAATGATAACTGCAAATATTGCAATATGAGCACTGGTAAAAACGGTTGCTGAAGACATTAGGTTCATAATACCCAGAAATTCATACGCATTTTTCCTTAAGGACACATGACACAGTGGATAAAGGCGTTGGTTAGATCCAGTGACAAGACCCAAAGAGCGCGAGTTCAATAACCGGATAAGGCAGTGGAGAACTTTAGTGAAGAAATTAACAGGAGATAACTGATAACTGACATCCATTAAGCATGAACTAGAACAATCTACCCCAGTGAGCGAAATAAAGGGTTCAGTTCGACATTCCAACCAAGGCCGGAGCGTACAACGGCCGAAACGTTGTAATAAGTATAGTGATGAGGACAAGAGTCTAAATAATGTATATTTTATTGTTATACGTTAATTATATATACACAAATATTTCAGTAAATTTTCTGCTTATAATAAACAGTATTAACAACATTTACCGACCTGAACGTCCGAGAAATCGAATCTGTATCCTACATGAAACTGTCATATAGCCTGACGTGCTATACCAGTTGACATCTTTGATAATGGCTTATGTAAGCTGAAAGCTTAGATTGTATTAAAAAATAAGGATCAATATTGTGAATTTCTTTCTTCGTTCAATCATAATTTTATTAAACTTATTAGATGTTATGAAAAGAATTTACATAAAACAAATAGACAACACTTGTGTATATTATTTAATGAAACGTGAATGAATATATATATATATATATATATATATATATATATATATATATATGAGCTTAACAACTTTATTTTAAAAAAATATCGCAACATCAGAAGATAACAAATAGTAATTCAGCACACTTTTCTTTTTCCTCTAGCGAAAATTTCTTCTCTTATAACGCTTCAAAATTATACGGCGTGTTTATGCAAACCATTTCAGTGAAATTGGGTAGGAAAAACTATTTGTGAGAAACAATTTTCTAATGCTGTTACGACATCTCAAATCATCGCGACAGTGGGTTTCAGCGAACTGGACTTGTTCAACTTGTGATCACAGTCAATAATGAGATTCTCTCACAGAGATCTTTTCAGCACAGTTAACATATAAACCACAGATTGGCTCTGTGTGTACTGGAGAAACACAAATGTGACTAAGCAGGCGTTTGAAATATCGATTATCTCGCGACCCTAGAAGACGGACATCCACAGAACCGTATAGTTAACCATTATGCATACGTATATGTATATTTAAGATCACTTAATGTATACCTGCATGGTCCGGTTATCTGAGCCTAAACCAATATTTCGGGTGAGGAGGGTGGGTACGCACTTTGCAGAGTTAAAAACAAAACCTTTCAATTAAAAGCTCATTGCTGGATAGAGATTATCTAGAACACAGCTCAGTGGCAGTGTTGGGTCCTCTTAGTCTTCGTCAACGTTTTCAACTAGGAAAAGTGATCCTATTGCGTAACACTTGAGGCCCATGAGGAAAGGATTCTGGACACTTGCTCTTCTTTTTGGATAAGGGGCATCGATCTAGTGTACTATAAAAAAAAAAACTTCATTGCTTGGTATTGTAGTTGGTGACGCACAGTCTGACGGTAGGATAAAGTGCCAATCATTTCAGTGATGACTCACAATCGACTTGATACAAGTTGTGTAATATAGTAAGAACCATAAGTAGAAGCTTACGACGCTTTCTTAATATTTACCTTTCACTCAAGAGGCACAAGTAATGGATATCGGCTCGGACTGATAATTCGGAGAAACGAGTTCGAATTCCAGTCGAATTCATTACATTCACTTACGTGCTAATACCCTTAGGAAAGGTATGAATACTCTTCTTCCCCCAGCTATGGGTAAATAGCAAGACAGACAGTGTTCTATACCCTTGGATGGCAACTGGTATACAGCAGAAAGAAATGGCAACCTACTGAGGGAAAAATCTGCTTCATCAGTCACATATCGAATAATAAATAATCGCCTAAGAGTGTATCACGCATGGCACATAACTGACTGCAGTAATGGACAGCGGCTCGAATTGAGGAATCACAGAGCTGAGTTCAAATTCTAGTCAAATCTATTACATTTATTTACGTGCTAATACAATTGGGAAAGGTGTGAATCCTCTTCTTCTCCCCGCAGCTATGGGTAAATAGCAGGACAGACAGACTGGGTTAGGACAGTCCTGTCGTAGAAAGAAAAAAATCTGCCGTCATTGTGAGAGATTAATGTCCTGCTTGGATTTATTTTGATGAGTGAAATACCCAGCGACAAGGTATACGGTTTTCAAGCTCTTATAAGAATATTATGAGATTTGATAGACAATAAGCACACCATGGTAGAAGTATTAGTTTAGGGGATACATAAAAACTTGAGTCAAATTCAGAAGGTGAGAAAAGCAAGCCTATTGAAGTAGCACCCAACAGCATCACAGAAATCCCTTAAATGTCTCACCACATTAGAGAAAGACAGAAGTGAAGATGACAAAAGATTTCTTCAAATATATACAGAGAGTCCTCGCCTATTCGCGTTTCAGCATTCGCAGTTTTACACATTCGCGAATATTTCTTTAGAACATATGTACTTGTTATTCGCGGAAACCCCAAATAATCACGTGTTTTTTCTGAAGAACATATGTACAAAGTATTCGCTGAGAACTCCCTCGATTCGCGTAATTTTTCAATAGAATATATTTTAAAGATTCTTGTATTATTTTCCTGCTATTTAAGTGACTTAAAACATATAACAGTTCATTTTTTGGTAAAAATTGGCAGAATTTGATATCTTCATTGTAAAAACAAACGCAAAAGCATGAATAGTGTTTGGGCTTTTTTTTCTTTGTTAGTGGGTGCGGCTGGATTTTAAAAGTGGTTTGTGCTAAGTCTCGGGGCATCATCACAGTTCTGTTTTTAAAAAATGTTTTAAACGTTATATTTTATATCTTCTTACAGATATTTTATACGGTATTTGCAATGGTTGTATCGATCTATGCGTAATTAAAACGATTATTGTATGCATGAAAGAAACTTTACGCTAAGTGTATGGTCACCAATACTATTTTTCCAAAATGTTTTAAAAAGGGTCTGAAATGTTTCTAAAGTGTTTTGGATGAAAGTTTAAGGCATATGGGGTTTTAGCAATCAAATTAGGTACTTATAAGCACTTTTAGAGGGATAGGGTTACAACTATTCCGAACTATTCGCGGCCGGTTATGACCCCTAAGCCCCGCGAATAAGAGGGGCTCACTTTATTCTATGCACAACGAAGAAGAGTTAAATATAGCCGTTCAGACTTATTTAGGAGAAATTGATCGACTCAACGACCTGCTTTGAATGTAAAGTACGACACAATGTTGAGGACATACACAGAAAGGAAGCTACAGAAACTAAATAATGTAATAAAGTGAGAAATAAAGATTAACCATCAATTGTACGAAGACTGAATGTATGGTTGCCAGTAAGTGAAAAATTGTAAAATTCGATCTACGAACTGGGATGTTAAAACCAAGCGAGTACAAGAATTGAAATATCTTAAACAAAAAAGGGAATATGTGACATGGAAATCTGAAAGCGCATTGAAATAGTAAAAATATTTTGTAAAAGTAAAGCAAAATATTAAGAAACGGATTTTTTCGGCAGTCATAGCGGCACCATATATACTGGCGCGGCTCAGCTTCCTCGGTAAGACAACCTGACGGAGCCCAACCTTCTTCAGACTGGTTTTGAAATTCAAAGATTTTCCTTCTCCGAAACCGGTTACCAGGACCAAATCTGACCTGCTATTTACCCTTAGCTGAGGTGAATTCATACCTTTCCTAAGAATAATAAAACGTAAGTTAATGTAAGGAACTCTAGTGTAATTCGAACTCGGCTCTCCGATTTCTCAAATCAGCCACTCTCCAATACGCCACTGTGCTTCCGTGTAACATTTGTTAGCAACAAAAGAGTGCTGAAATGTTATATAATATCAGTCTTCTCTATGGAAGGGAATACTAAAAGACCTCCTCATAGATGAAGAAGAATCTTCAGGGAAGAGAGATGCTGTTCTACGGACGAATGCTGAGAATCCCATGAAGTAACGCGAAACTTTTAAGGAAAAAGAAAAGGACTTTTATACTCAGAATCAACAGAAGATAACGCCCAAATTTGGATCTAAATCCACTTTGTCTCAGTCAGAAGATAGAAGTGTTTGACGCCTGTTACATAGAAATAGAAAATGTTGTCAATTTAAAATCTTTTATAACTCCTCACTTCTTAAAATCCCGACCAACATTCATATTTGTGGTGATTTTCTAAGCTTAGATTAGATGCGGCACAAGGTTAAATATATGGGACACCCAGTGAGGGTCGAACTCATTACTCAGTCGTAATTGTTGTAGCGAGACACACGCGTTAACTATTACGCCACATTGATGTTCCCGCCACTAATATTACTGATTGTTATTGAAATATTTCGTTAAAATTGTTAAATTTAAATATTTAACGATGCCATAGGGGAATTTATACGGACATTTCATTGTCGTAGAACTCACCATGAGATTATTTAATCATTAACTGAAGAATGAAGAGTCATAAGAAATTTCAAAAAAGAAAATATTGAAATTTTCACTGGATAAACATTATTATTATTAGTAGTAGTAGTAGTAGTAATAGTATTTCCTTTGATTTCTGTTGTATACACATTTCCTTCCGGGTCCCAACCAGAGACCTAAGGTCCACAATAGCTCCATGGCATTTTCCACTAACCCTTTTCGTAAAAACAAAAAACAAAAAAAAGCAAAAGATCACATACATTTTTTTCATAATGTGTGAGCTATACTCATGAGTACAATTTTCTTTCTATTTCTTTAAGGCATGAGAAATAAGTCTATCGGAACCTTTTCCAATCAATCCGAGGGCTCCAACTACAACTGAAATTATTGATGTCCTCATTTGCTATATTTTTGAGATTTCCAATTCAAGATCATGTTTGATATTTTTTTTTAAAGATCTCCAAAGATCCATTACAATCTGCAGGGACTGGCATGTCAATAAGAATGTACTGAATTCCAAATAAAATTATTATTATTATTATTATTATTATTATTATTATTATTATTATTATTATATTGACATTAGAAAATGTCTGACGTTATTACTATAGATATTTCTATAAATTTAATGAATCAAATCGTAGGCCTCTTTGAATCTGCTACGTAGCGACAATCTTTATCCTATTGCCTGTCATAGTCTTGTTTCTGGCATCAAGAGATTAAACGCTGGAAAGTAATCATTTTCTAATCTCCTCAGATCTAACGATGCGATTGGCATTAATTTAGTAATCGATCTTCTGTTGTTTGTCAAGTGTGACGTAGGCTGCTTACAGTCATGTCACGTTGAAACAACAGGTTCTCCTGCGATCATGAAGTTAAGCAACGGTCAGTACTTAAATTGGTGACCACTGGGACCTAACAGTTACTGGGACTTAACTGTTAAGCTATTCGAAAGACATAGAAAGCCAGCGATGAATATAATCGGGTTACTAAAAAGACCTCGATATGAGAAGAAGCTTAAAGACTGACTGGTCGGAAGACCTACAAGGAGTTCGGCGAGTGAGTGAATGAGTGAGTGAATGTGACGTAGTTTGTTGGCATGAATTGATTAATTTCCGAATCCACAGGCATGCCGAGGGCAATTATCTACATTTTAGTAAGACGAATACACCAGGGGTACATGAATGAGTGGCGTCAGCTTTAGAGTGACGAACCTCCGTTGCTGAGTAGACTGCAAAGAATAAATACATGAGTTACCGCGGTGATTATGTAATCGAGTAGTATAATTCTGTGTTAAGCAAAGACCTGAAAATGAAATTCTGACGTGTCATGTCCCTTCAGAGCGTAGGCGTTCATGGCCCTCCACATCTTTCTGTTCTTTGTAGGTCTTAAGAAATTTTGTCGTTTTCCTGTTTCTCCCAAGCCCTGTGCTAACATTCATTTACTAAAGTTACGCGTTCTTTTCCTCTGTCCTTTAATCTGTCTCGTGAGTATCAGAGAGACTATTAAGAAAATTCTCGCTCACTGATAAAGATATAGGAATATTTTATATCATTTTCGGGCATTTGTTTTTAAAATGGTCTTAACCACGCAGCACTTTAGAATATGCAAAAAAAATTTTTTTAAATGGAACACTGTGCATAAACCTTGCGCGGCTAACTACAAAACTGACTGTTACGCGGCAGATACACACCTCAGATTTTCTTCAGAGATTTGTTCCCCCACCAATCCATTTCCCACGGATGTAACGTTCTTAGTCATTCGCTGATTTATCGCTATTTTTATAGCAGATGTTCCGGCGAGCCTCATTCTTTAATTCCTAGGACCCGCCATATCTCGTACATGGAGTCGAATCATCCTCATCCACTTCCTGTTTCATTGGTAAGGAGAAAGTTCTATACGGATAGCTTCTTCCCGTGTTACTTGGTGGAACGGATTCTCAAAAAATGCTTCGACTATCATTGCAATCTTAACCCCTTTAAGCCTAGTATTAATCGTTATCTATGCTACGTATCCTAATAATATACACTACTTACTTCCACGCTTACAACAACATCAACTAGCAACCGACAACATTACCTAGTCTTGGGCCTTTTATTGGAGAACAATAGTCAAAACAACTCCCAATAGAATCTACGTGGCTAGCATGTGAATCATTCTTCAACAGGAAGGCTCTCATTTTTTTTTTTTTAATCTGATACGCACTAGACAGATTAAGAGACAGAGGAAAACAACGCGTAACTTGAATAAATGAATGTTAGCAAAGGGTTTGGGTAAAATAGCATAACGAAAAAATTTATTAAGACCTACAAGGAACAGGAAGATGTGGAGGTTTTAAGGGACATAACACATAAAGAAGAGTGAGAACGATATGCGAGGCATAACATAAAAAAGAATTAGGAAGTCAGTAGGGCTTGAACTTACTACACATTAGTAATAGTGTTATAAACTAACTTACTATCATCAATCGTCGAAACACCCAGCGACAATCTATACCGATTTGAAGCTCTTACAAGAAATGTCAGAATATTACGCAATTTCATAGGCAATAAGCGCACCATTCTAGAAGCATTATTTTAGAGGATAGATAAAACCTTAGGTCAAATTCAGAAGCCTGTTGAAGTAGCATCAAAGAAAGTTCCAAAATTTCTCACCAGATTAGAGAATGACAAGCGAAGATGACAAAAGATTCCGTCAAATATATATTGTATGCTCAACGCAGAAGGTTTAAATATAGCTATTCAGCTTTATTAAGAGAAATTGGTCGATTTAATGACCTGCTTTGAATACAACAGTCCACAATGAAAAGAAGAGAAAAGAAAAATACAATATAAATGAAACGCATAAAGCATGGAATCCTAGAAATATTTAAAGATAGTTTTTGAATTCTGTTTGAGGGAAAAGATTGATTTAAAAACTTGCTCTGAAGGCTACCGATCGATTAATACAGGCAGTATATATATATATATATATATATATATATATATATATATATATATATATATATATATAATTGTAAAGTATGTATATTATAGAAGAAAGAAGTTATTATACAAAGAGGTAATTAGCAATGTTAATGTGATTAATGTCGAAATCACTTCGCTAAAAAGACATAATGAGACATTAACTTACTATTAATTCCTGGAATAACGCGCTCCTTATATTTGAATACGAAAGTACTCGGTCCAGGACCATTAATTCAATCCGTCAACAATTCAAATATTTGATATATTCAATTCAAATCCTTTAATATATTTACGAAACTTTAGGCCCGCAGTGAATTCAGAATCTAAAATTCTGGTTAAAGACTACTAGGGCATTATACACTATTGGCTGGTCTATACTTTAGTCCATGTCACTTTAACTGAAAAACACATACAACAAAAAAAAAATTCTTGGATTTATCACATTACTAAATTCAAAGAAAATCCTCACTTGAATCATTTAAACCAGGACACTAGCGTTGCGGCATCGAACGTTCCAAAATAATATAACTGTCAATAAATAGCATATTTTAAAAAATATCTTTTGGTCTACACGACATATATTTCGCCTTGGTGTTTACCTGTAAATGGAAATATTACGCCCTGAAGATGACAATTTGAAATTGTCGAAAGTACTCGGCCCAGGGCCATTAATTCTATCTGTCAACAATTCAATTATCAGGATCACGTTATTCAAGGAATTGATAGTAAGTTAATGTTTCATTAAGATTTATTAGCGAAGTGATTTTGTCATTAATCACATTAACATTGCTAATTAATTCTTTGTATAATTACTTCTTTATGATATATATATATATATATATATATATATATATATATATATATATATATATATATATATACAACCTGTGAAAGCACGTACGATAACCGACCGTCGTCAGCCGCCAACCAGGAGAGGCAACACAGTTTCGGTGGCTAAAGCGGTATTGCCACCCCTGGCACCACCATTAGCTTTTGTTGCCGGATAAGTCATTGTTTTTGTATACGAATCAGTCTCTTACAATTTCTTTTTACAATTGAAACTGAGATTTTCAACGTTGTGTTAAAATACACAACGCGCTTCTAGCGACCGTGATTAATGACGTAGAATGTAAGGTAAACAGATGTGTTTCACGTCGGAAGTAGCATTGTTCTCCGAGCATGGTTTTATTTAACTTATTTTCGATTTTGAGCAGGTCCAGGTTGATGCCTGTTGAACTGTGGTCTGGTGACGATGTGAAGCACGCTTCATGCTCCGGCCACTTATACCCACCTTCAACAATAAATATTAAACTAAAGGGAGAAAATATCTGAGACATGTAACAAAAATAAATATTGATTTAAGAATAAAATAAACGAAGCTTTCTAAAATCCCACCTAGTTTTCTAGAAAGTGTTAATGAAGCTTCTGTAAATGAAACAAGATAATTACAAAAACAGGAAATGTTAATGTTCATGATATTTATATCTTGGAAAATTGATCCCCGAGTTTATAGTTATAGAACTTACTGTTTTTTATACAAAATATGCTTTTTGTGGGTTTTTTTTTTTTGTTTTTTAAATAAAGAACAAAAACTTAAATAGATTAATAAATATATGTATTCGTCTCTTCGTCATGTTAGGTAAATAATTATTAGCCTCAAATATTTGTGCATGTGTTTGCGAATAAATTTCACACTGAATATGGTTTTGAAAACGTAAAACAACACGTTAATAAAGGCTTAAATATTCAGAATAGTAAAAAGTAAATAATATGGAGATATAAATGATGTTACAACACTTTCATATTTGACATTTGTTGGCTTTGGTTTGTTTTGTTTTACGGCATATCAACATCAGTGGGTTACTTAATGCCGACAAGATTTTTATTGCTGGAAACATTTTTCCAAAAATGTATTGCTGGTAATATTTTTCCATCAAAAATGTATTGCTGATAATAATGTATTGCTGGTAAAAATTCCTCCTCAAAAATTTTATTGCTGGTATTAAAGCCTATTTCTACACTTTTATAGAGCTTTGACCCCAGTTTGGGGGTTAATTATTTACCCGTAGCTGAGACTCTAACAAGTGCTACCACCCCGGGTCCGGTTGGATCTGGAAACACTAGCAATTAAGAGGTGGTTCCACGCTCCTCAAAACCTCTTGAGCAGAGACCTTGCTGTTGGATGTAGTCTATCGTCATACCCAGGACGGTTAAGATTTGTAAATAAGAGCTAAGCACCATAACTCTGTAAACTTCTTGGACTGATTTGTCACTATATCGTTATTATAAATGGAATACCTCTTCTAAAATGATAAAAAAAATTTCGATTCTGCCTGAGGAATCTCTAAAAGTTAATGTGCAAAAATTATTTACCAAGAACTTTTTCTCTGTTTATTTTTAGAGTTGACCAGTTTATTTAAATATTGCCCATATTGAAATAAATTTAAGCTTACGATTCTAAAAAGAAAGGATACAAAGAGAATCTCAAATATATGGTGGATCTAAGATGACTGAACTAAAATGTATCGTATCCGTTGAAAAACTGGATGAGAATCTATTTTTTAAAAAAATGATAAAAAATGAGGATGATGATGAAAATAATAATAATAAAGATAATAATAACAACAGCATTAACAACGCCAACAAATTATGTCTTTCAAACGAAAAAGCGGCAAACAATCATTTCGTCACCATTCCAAACACGCCATCATTTCTCTTCGAGGTGTTTCACTTAATTCTATAAAAACGCCAAGACACTCGCATGTTGGCGCCATTGCCAATGGAAGAAAACCGAAAAAGCGAGAATCACGTTTGAATAGAAAGAAGAAAAGAAAAACAATTCCTGTTTTTTCATTTTCTAAAGACATGACCAACTGTATATTATTCCACAATTTCGAAAATGAATAATTATTTCCCTCCTTACTTGTACTTTTTTAATTCTTAAAAAACAAAACAAAAGGAGAGATTAAAAAAAAATTCAAAAGAAACCATGAAAGAAGGTTGAAAGCTTCAATATGTGATTAACGTTAAATCAAGTATTCCCTTGTTTCGGCTCCAGAGATTCTTGCCAAATAACAATTGGTAAAATGAAATATTTTTCAGAGGGGAATGCTTATTGAAGTTGATTTCAGTTCACATTGTTTTGATGGCTTTTTCATATGTTATATTTCTTTTATCATTTCCACTTCTCATATGCTTTTTTAGCTTTTAAATAAATCAAATATGTTGCCTGGGTAATGACAAATGCCTAATATTCAAATATTGAAAAATATATTGAAAAATCACACTTATTGTATATGTCATTTTATCTATCTCTCTCTCTCTCTCTCTCTATATATATATATATATATATATATATATATATATATATATATATATATATATATATATATATATATATATATATATATATATATATATATATATATATATATGAATATATATATATATATATATATATATATATATATATATATATATATATTAAAGTTTAGAAATATGAGATTCTGCAGAAGTAAAAAACTTAATACCTTGCCAAATGTTTTTCGATTTTGGAAAGGAATGCTATATACATAAGAAAAAATATCATTAAAAAAATAGATATATGAACCGCAGCGTACATATTGAAATAAAAATGCCTTAGGCATGCCGAGGGCGATTTTCTTTAGCAAGTCGAATTCACCAGGGGTACATGAATGAGTGACGTCAACTTGTTTGGTGACGGCCCCCAGTTGTTGACAAGACTGCAAAGAAGCAAGGTATGAGTCACTGCTGTGGTTAGTCGAACGAGTTGAAACTGCCTGATCTCAATAAATCACATAAAGAATACCAGCAGCCTGGTCCTTTTCCATTTGGGAAAATATTACAAGTAAGACACTCTCAATTTTCACTTGTCCACAATGCTTTGCTTTATACGCAAAACTGTCACAACTGCTCCTTACAATATATTGGAGGAAACTTGCAGAAATTAAAAAAAAAAAAAAACTATTTATCGATGAACACAAAAAGGATCTTATACACAACAATTTATCAAATGCATTAATCATACATAGAAATAAATTCAACTACAACTTCGATCTAAAGAATGCTACACTTATTAAAAGTAAAAGTAACTTAATTAGAGGGAAAATTCTTGAGGCTGCCGCTGTCGAATCTTACCAAAATATAAACCAGATTTTTTCAAATATCTTCGTTCCTGAAGGAATTACTTCTTCGCCAAGCGAACATACATGACTACAAAATTGTTTAAAAAAATTAAAAGAAAAGGCTTAAATTCATAACCTCCCATTATTTAAAATATATAAGACATAAATTAAAACCAAACTAAAATAGTATATACAATAATTACATTTATTTTAAGACATTTTTATGTCTATACAATCTTTTTATAGATCCAAATATTTAAGTAAATGCTCTGTTTATAATAAGCAGTATTAAACAACATTTACCGGCCTGAATGTCCGAGAAATTTTCACAAAATATGTTCGTCCTCCGACAGGATTCGAACCTGTCTGGAACCATCATTAGCTTGACGTGCCTTTACCGATTTGACCACAGACGAGCGTCCGCTTAGCAAGGTCGAATTTAATGTATTTTAACTTCAATCTTCCATGAATCTCTCACGTACATTCATATCTGCTTATGGCGTATCAAATGTTAACAAATGACGTCACACATTAAGAAATGGACAAAGTCCGACAAATCGGTAAAGGCACGTCAAGCTAAATGACGGTTCCGTATATTTTTAATAATTGGCGACATTTTTACTTTTGTTTATAAATACTTGTTGCAAAATAAAGTTCTTATAATTTCCCTGATAAAGTCCCTCAGAGAACGAAACACGTCGGCCAAGAAAAGTTTTCCTTTTGTCTTTATTCATATTTGTTATAACTTCTCTGTTTGAGACAGTGACAGCTATGTCGGAGTTAGTTCGTCATTAATCCCCTAATTCTTCACTAGGGGTCGCTCTCCCCACACTGTAAATACTGGGCAACTTCTTGCCTCGTTCCCTTTCCTTCAGGCCTCGTGCCGCATCCTACCTCGCGTGGAGGTGAGGTAAATCCTCTTTTTCATTTCTTCATTTCAGCGAACACCTCTACAATGTGAGGTCTCGCAAAAGACAGCGTTTCCCATTTGTGGGAGACGCCATGATCATTATACACACATACACGTACGTATGAACATTCACCAAAGAATATCGATCTTGTTTGTTTTCTTTTCATCTTCGGTTGGACTCAATGAATCCGCCATTTTTCTTGTAGTTGCACCTTCTTCTAGCAGGAATAAATAGCACGTGTTTTTTAATACAACACGCCAACACCAACACGGTCCCCTACAGATATATATTATTTCTATATAATTTCTTGTATGGCATAGCGGCATATGTAATATCTTTCAGCACAATTCAGGTTTGGCATTCATTTCTTACAACTATTCTGGTTTTTGCTTCTTATGTTAAGGTTTACTAATGCCTATTACTGGGGAAACTGGAAATATTCTCTGGTGCCAAGTCACCCATTAATATAATATTCTATCAAAGTTTATCTGTTAAGATGAACATAACAACATGTGTACAACTCTACCGACTAAACTTAATATAACAAAATTGAAGGAATAAAGAAGGTTACGTTGCGCCAACTTTCCGAATGGTAAAACATCACTATTTTAACCCCTTGCAGTCGAAATTGTTCATAAACTGATACATTAGTACTGGTGGATATTTTTCAATTATCATCGTACCACCCCTTAGGCAAAATATGATGAAATAGACTGTCGAAAATGGACTGACAATGTCATTTAGACGTTCTTTAAATATTCTCATACATTGTCTCGCAACCGAGACATGTGGAGGGAGCTGGTCAGGTGTTCGGCTGTAAGTGACCCGACGATCCCACCCGACCATGAGACTGATACAGCTGATGATGAATCGTGGAAAATACGAAACAACCTCAAACCTGAGTTTCAATATTTATACAACAAAACTTGGCATAAAATATTTGATAATCCTCTCATCGACCTGAACATTTCATTCTTTTGCTTTGCATAGAAAAAATAGAAATTATTAACAAATAACTGAAACAGGAGCGATTGACTATCAAAATTAACCTTTTATCACAGTATAATGGACGAAAGTCTCTCCTATAGTATATTTTGAGTTTTTCATCATCATATAATCATCATTCGTAGTTGTGATCATCAAGCCAATGCAAACGACCCTTTCTTTAGCTGTATTGTATATGCTATGCCAGGGCTATATACATTTTTGAATTCACCTAGACTGGTTGCCACTTAAGGTTATAGAACTCAGTCTGCCATATTTTCACATAGCTGGGACAGAAGAAGAGGATTCATACCTTTTCCAAATACATGTCTTTCCCATTCACTTAAGTGGATGTAATGGGTCCGACTGGAATTCGAAATCGGCTTTCCGTCTCCTCAATCCGAGCAGCTACGCATTAATCCACCGTGCCTCCTCAAGTTTTTCATTGGCTTTAAAAAATCCTTGAAATTCTTTAATAATTCTTTGAAAATAGAGTTTGTTTAACAGTGGTTATATTTCTGCTGCGTCATATTTTAGAAATCTTTTTTCCACATATTCTTTTCTCGCTCATTCGATATAAAATGAATAAGACTGAAAAAACAATAAATATTGGATATTATATGAGTTAGATGTGTAACTTGGAATTAAATACTGCCATGTAACCCAATTCTACAAAAAAAACATTTATGTCTACTATTATTATCTAATCTATGTCAGATTTAATTATGTATGTCGAAATTTCCAAAACTATATTGTTTGTTTTTTGTTTTTTTCTAATCGATATTGGTAAAACCTTCAGGATATAAATATATATTCGACATATGCAATAGGAATTTCGTCTTAAAATATTTTATTAGAAATATTTACAATAATTTATTAGATGGTGTATGGGATAGTAATTATGTTTTGCTTGTTTTTTACTGTATATTTTTTTTTGTATTATTTCACCCCAAGCAAGGTTATAACGCCCCTAAGAAGCAAGGAAATAACTGAGAGTGAAAGAAAATATGAAGACATTAGTTAGAAGAATGGACAATAAAGAACAGGTTTCGGGAATACACAGGATGGCGATTGATGTTGCGTTTAAATCTTTGAAGAGATTATGTGACAGGGAAGTAACAAAATGGAAGAGATTGCTACAGGCAAGAAATGCAAAAAAAGTAACAATTAAAATAGAAGTTACGGTTTCCTCTAGCTACTTAAACAGTAAAAGGACGAAACCTAATTGACAATCAAGCTGTACACTGAAATTCATGCTGCGTTGTATCAGGAGGAAAGCTCATTGGAACAATTACAGTGGAAATAAAATATATAAAAGACAGGGGCAAGTCACGTCTTGGCAGTGGGAAATTGACTGCAGTCACGATATTAGATCAGGACCGATAATATTACAAAACACTCTTTGGACGTATATAGCAGGATCATAATATAAGATGTCGTAGCTGTTGTAACCTTGAAAAGGTTGCTTAATGAGGAATAACCAAAACGGAGGTTTGAAATGAAATAATATCAACAAAATACAATAATCGCCAGCGGCGGGAATAGGTAAACCACTGCTAGCGGTGGACTACTTAGACACCATATTACCCCCACATACAATAGTGTACAACGTATTTATTAGGATTGGGACATACCCATTAGTATTCATAGGTACGGTATATAACAATCCTCAATTTTCGGATATTGTATACTGGTGATTGGAATTTCGAACAGAACTATTTATTTCGACTACCGGAGTACGTTGATCTAGTTCCACGTGCCATGCTTCTACCGGATGTCTCAGTTATCTTCCATTAAATCAACTCTCCAATTTTTTGTTCACTGGTGCAGCAGCAATGTACTGAAATTCACAACCCATTGAGCCAAGTCCGTGCTAAACAATTTCTTTAATTAGAATCTAAAAGTCTGCTATTCGCCCGTGTACCAAATATTGCTTCCAATTCTGGTCTACTGCTTCTTCTATGGGTCAAAAGATTCTTGAAATAATCCAAAGAAGAATCTGCAACGTTATCGGTCCTGTTGTAACCTAGAAAGGGTTACTGAATGAGGAATAACCAAAAAAGAGGTTGGAAATGAAATGGTAATCTTTATAACATCAACAAAATACAATACTCGCCAGCGGCGTGAAGTAGGTAAACCACTGCTAGTTGCGGACTACATAGACAGAGCATATTACACCCACTCACAATAGTTTACAACGTATTTATGAGGATTGGGCATACGCATTAGTGCTCATAGGCACGCTATATAATAATAGCAATTTTCAATACACTAATGAAGAGTAAATTTATAAACGCGCAATATGCCTTCTGGTAAGAAAAACAGTCTGGCCCAACGGAGAAGGCTATACTTTTTAACAACAGTGTTCGATATAAGTCTAAATAATAGTATGATTGATGATATTTATTTTTTTCATTTCAGCTATTAAGCCATTGTCCGTAAGAAAGATATAATCGCAAAAGAAAAAAAATGTCATTTTAACGGTATTGTGTGATGAGAACAATACATTGTAAATTGAGAAAAACGTTAACAGCGATTGTAGAAAATTCAGAGAAGGAATTAAATTGGTAAGATAATAAGACAAAAAAGGTTTTAAGAAAATAATAAAAATGAAAGGAGACAATGAAATCAGAATCAGGTGAATCAGACGAAAATTACAGACGGCAGCCCCTGTGGAATGAATTAAATAATACTAAACTGGAATAAAAGAGTTTTGCATCTTGGAAAGAATCAGCGTATATACTAGGCTAGAAGTGGCTTTCAATTAGGCCTAGCCCAGAAATAGATACCATATGGGAGTTATTAATCCATAAAGAATAAGAAATTACTGTGAGGTTATAGAAGCAGCCGCAGAACTAAGAAAAGAGAAGCCGTAGTGAAGGCAGTCAAGCGAGCCAGCAGTAGAAATTTCATCAGAAGTGCTAATACGACCCTGGATGAAGACTAATAAAGTATGATATTTATTTATTTTCGAACCTCCTCCCCTTCTTGACTATATATAATAACGGGTTAAAATTGGTGTGCGTTGAGGAACACTTATTACCTAGCCACCTGACGAGACCTCAAGGTCGAAACCAAAGTAGTGTGGTAGGATATAGTGTTTTACCTTTTTCATTGCATTATATATATATATATATATATATATATATATATATATATATATATATATATATCATCACAGAGAGACTGTTTCGCTGTATCTCAGCTCATCAGTGTGACTAGACATCCGATTGCTTCAAGCCGGGATCGAAACCCGACAGATTTGGCATCAGTCAGAGATTCTGCTATCAAGCTATCCTCGCACGGTACGGAAGGGAAATTTTAACTTTTTTACCATGCGAAAGCTAGGAGAGCTCGATTCGTGTAGAAGAGCATTGCATTAGCAGCAGTAGCAGCCACTGTTTATGAAATCAACCCTTCCTCTCCGAGATCTCAATGGAATTATTTCGAGAGACAATGATTGACTACTCGTTTCTGAATGAATGGCTTTGCTAGGGTGGCTAGGTAAACCTTGTTGCACATAAATGATCCAGCGCCGTGTATGTTGCTTCAACACTCACATAACTAATAACTAACCTGCCAAATTTTTAACCTTAGAAATGTTGGCTCGAAATAGCGCCCAATTATTTCTTCTAGAGTATATACGCTGATTCTTTCCAAGATGCAAAACTCTTTTATTCCAGTTTAGTATTATTTAATTCATTCCACAGGGGCTGCCGTCTGTAATTTTCGTCTGATTCACCTGATTCTGATATCGAATAACGTGAAGTTATCAATTATTTTAAAAAAAGAAAAGCACTTTCAAACATGATGATTTATGATTCTGCGCCAGTAAAACCATAGAACAGCCTTATCTAATATATTTCACTCACAAGGTTTGAATAAAACTCGTGTTATTGTTTGCAGGTATATTACAGCTTCCCAGTTTGATAAAATCAAGATGTCACTTATCTAACAAATCGAATATGGTGAGATTCGAACCCAGCTCTCATGGACGTAATCTCGTCTCCTCATAGAGTTACCTATGACGCTAAGAATTCAGGGAAGGGACCCGACTAAGCACGATCCGACACCCGGCGGGTAGGTGGTCAAGGCTACGTTCTACGTACGAGAACAAGTCGGCAGTCCGATGCATGTTGTCACCATGAACTTGCCTGTCAAGCCCTGGTTACCCGCACGGATGTTGTCAGCTGAAATGTGTTTGTATGGAGTGTCGATCCATGGACAACCTAAAACAATTCGCAGTCTTGACGTTCCTGCTCATAGACTTTTCTTCTTCTCACGTCTAAAAACCCAAATGGAGAAGAGAAGTCCACGAAAAGAATAAACAAAAAATAAACAACATCCTTCGAAAATACCAGAAGACGAATAGAAGAGATAAAGAGATGCAAAAAAAAAAAAACCAAACCATTCTCAGTACCCTCTCACCTTACCATACGCTGACTGTGGACGTCTCTTCAGATCCAACATGACATTTACAGAAGGAATGTCGTTGAGCACCCCAATACTTGGCAACGAATACTGCCAACGACGACGATTTATTGCCAATATATTTCATGAGTAAATAAGGATGATCAGGTTGCGTTTACATTGCTTCTTATGGCATTGTCTATTGTTAACTTTGGATAGTTTTATTTAATAATTTAAAGATATAATTCTCTCTCTCTCATACGTAATAATTGAGTTTATTGTATACATGAAAATCCGAAATTCCTCATGTAGAAAATATAACCAACTTAATTAAAAAATTACTTGTATATCTCCATCATCATTGTGACGATGTCGGCAAACAGGTCTCCATGATAAGATGTTGGGAATATAATTTAAATTATCTATATAGATGCAACAAAAATTATGTTCAATTTAGATAAATTCTTTTCAATTTTCGCTGTGATAGATTTTGTATATAATAGAATGTGTCTCGCTTTATTAAGTTTATTCTTATCGTTCCTGCTGTTATTTTAAAAATTTGATGAACCTTCTGTTTCGTGTTGGATATAAAATAGTTAACGTATTGGTAGAACTTAAAAGTATTTTCAATGTAATTCTCCTCGTGATGTAAATATTGAGCGCTCTTGAATAGACTGTTAAATATTCCGTGTTTTATTTTGCTGTTATGTTGCGAATAGAGATTTACAAGATGATTTTATGAATAAATTTACAAGAGTCATTTGCATTTAGGTCATTATCAGCACCGTTTAACATGACAGCGTGAATCGGACTGGTTTGCTTAAGTTTGATTTGATTTGGTTATTTGCGTTTAATGGCATATCAACACCTCTATGAGTAACCGAATGGCGAAGTCTAAATGAAAATTCAAATTTTATAATTGACTCAAGAGAATGCCAGAATACTTTATTTTCCTGCCCAGAACAATGATGTCAAGTATCATATATTGATATTATATATCAAGTGTTTATTATTATTATTATTATTATTATTATTATTATTATTATTTTCTTTGATTTCTGGCGTTTACACATTTCTTTCCAGGCCCCGCCCAGGGACCTAAGGTTAGAAATGGCAGCATGACACTTTCCACTGACAAAAAAAAAAAAATTACATATATAAAGCCCTTCGTAAAGTGTGGGCTGTACTTGTCAGAACATTTTTTGTATCTCTTTGAGGCATGGACTTCCAGGAGTCCCTTCAATGAATCTACTGAAATCTTTTACAACCAATCCTAGGGCTTCAACTACAACAGGTATACTGTTGATGATCCGAAGAGGCCATATTTTTGAGATTTCTATTTCAAGGTCCTTGTATTTTGACAGCTTTTTGTAAATCTTCAAAGATACATTGCAGTCTCCTGGGACTGCCATATCAATAGGGAGGCACTTTTTTGTTTGTGGTCTTTAATAACAATGTCTGGGCGGTTGGCTTTGATTGTTCTATCAGTGTGTATTGTGTAGTCCCATAGAATTGTAACAGGCCCTATCTCCCTAACCGGGTCTGGGTGGTGTTCATACCAGTTTCTTTCAGTTTCCTTCCCGTAGAAGTTGCAAATTTTCCAGTGCAGATATTGGCCCACTCTGTCATGCCGGGTTTTATAATCAGTGGGTGCCAATATCGTGCAACCTGATACAAGATGATCAATTGTTTCTGGATATTTATTACAGAATCTGCATTTTGGGCTAACACAATATTTTAGTATATGTGCTTGATAATTCCTAGTTAACAAGTATCATTGGTCCTGCGCAGCAAAGATAAAACCTCCAGTTTCAGCTTTCGAACCCTGCACTACGTAACCACTGATGGGGACGGGTTTTGTCTACGTCAGCTTGTTTGGTACGGGCAGAGTATTGGCCATGATGCGGTTTATCTTGCCATTTTTTCTCTATCTGGTCGGTTGCATTTGTCTTAGCTTTCTTTTTAAAATATTTTGCAGCCTTTATTATTATTATTATTATTATTGGTAATTAATTGTTATTATATATTGGTTATTGTATATTGATATTATATATCAACTGTGTTTTTTATTATTATTGGTTATTATTGATTTTTATATATCAAATGTGTTTATTATTATTATCATTATTATTATTATTTATTGGTCATTATATATTGACTATCATATATTGATATTATATATCAAGTGTGTTTCTGTTTTACAAGAGCATTCTATCGCTCTTCACACACTGTTTAGTTTTTGTACAAGATCGAATAATATTGATCTGTGCGGATATACTATTGTTTTCCTAATTTTTTTTTATTGCTGCTTTTTAATCAGTTGTGAGATATTTAAAAAGAAGAACGATAAAAAAAGCGTTGGGAAACAAAATGAGATCGACTGAGCTGTGCGTCCCGACACGTCGGACACGAGAAATTAAAAAATAGAAGATTTAGTTGTGTCCCTATATTTTCAGTATTTCTCCTTCGTGCATAATTCTAACTGCCTTTTACCTATATATATATATATATATATATATATATATATATATATATATATATATATATATATACCGTAATTCAAAAAGCCCGACCCCAGAAGTAGAATGGGATGAAATTGACAGAAGAGTGAAAAAAAGGAAAGCTGATATTGTCAATAAAAAAAAAGAATGGAATCAATTATCAAACATATACTTTGAGATTCTTTTGCAACGAGGGCCCAAAAATTGTTCTGCAGTAATCAAGGCTAAAGGAGGAAATTTTGACGAGAGCACAATTTAATCAAAAATCTTCTTTTTTTTGTAATAATAAAATGTCTAATTAAATTAATGACTCACTTTTTTTAACAGCGTATAATAAGTTTCTCTTACTTAAAATACAAACAACTCCTTAGTTTAAAAGGTTATCAAGGGTGGCCTCAAGGGTTTGACCTGCCGTGCATATATATATATATATATATATATATATATATATATATATATATATATATATGTGTGTGTGTGTGTGTATGTATATTTAATTACATAAATAAAAACACTATATTATCCCGGTGAAGGCTTCTAGAGGATGGAACTCGTTGAATAGAATTATTTCAGTGATGAAGATTAACTGAAAAGCAACATTTCTTGCGTCAACATTCCATTCAAGAAGTTTGAAGAAGTAGCTATGAAGAGATCAGTGTATCATTCTAGCTGCCATTCAGGAATAATGCTCCATCAAGAAATAAGCATCAGACAACTACGTGAGGCACGAAAGCAAGATAAGTCAGCCAACAGTGTTCCTGCTGCACTTGGATACAATACATTCTCCTGTACAGTTTGAGGTCTTTTGTGCAATTCTCGAGCCGGTCTCGAAAGTCATGCCGTCATAGGTATGGAGATAATTAGTTCGTGGTCGACGGAACACCTTATACATCGCACTCGATGGGAGAATCCTTCATATATATATATATATATATATATATATATATATATATATATATATATATATATATATATATAAATGACAATAGGAAAACTGTAGTTATTGCTGACGCATTTCGCCCAATGTGGACTTTCTCAAATCAAAAAACGAAATGAATTAAATTAAAGAACCTAACTAATAATAACAAAAAACAGAATGTTCTTATCAACTGGAGGAATGTAGAGAACGCTATTTTCATATTGTTAACTGAAAATAACGTCAGTTATTGTCACGTGTGGAGAATATTGTCATTATAGCTGAGAATATATTGTATCCAAGTGCATCCGGAACACTGTTGACTATCTTATCATGCTTTCGTATGTCACGTAGTTGACTGATTCTTATTTCTTGATAGTGCATTATTCCTAAATGGCAACTAGAACGATAATCTGATCTCTTCATTGTTACTCCTTGAATGTTCTTGAATGGAATGTTGACGCAAGAAAGGCTGCTCTTCAGTTAATCTTCATAACTGAAATAATTCTATTCAACGAGTTCCTTCTTTTACGTCTTCACCGGGATAATATAGTGTTTTTATTTATGGAATTATTATATATATATATATATATATATATATATATATATATATATACACTGTTGTTTGGATTGTTATTCTTATCCTTATTGTCATATCCATATACGGTCTTCTGACATATATGGAATTTTGCACCGAACACTTTATTTTGTCTACGGAGCAAGCTTGTTATAGTTCTACGCACCTTTTCTGGAAGTCTCAATTTTAGTTCATTCTCTTTAATAACTCAACTCTTCGAGTGTTTGTTCACGTCTGCTGTTGTCAGCTTTTGAGATCACAACTCTTTGGTTCAACCGGCGCTTTTTATCCACTTGGCCATGGAACAATGGCCCAGACGTCGTGGATATGATAATAAAGACGAAGACAACAATCTGAGCAATGTAAATAGCGTAGTTACAATATATCCGCTCTCATATATATATATATATATATATATATATATATATATATATATATATTAAAAAAATGAATGCTGACCAGACCACTAGCGAGGATTCGAACGCTACAGGGCTTTAGGGAGAGGCATGACAAAAGCCGAAAATATTAGACTATATTACGAAATCTAAAAGTCTAATCGGGAATACGTGTAAGCTATGTCAAGAAGAGAAACTAGATATAGCACCGTATAAAGACAACACTGAATTACTGAACGGGAGGTCAGAGATCATCACCAAGTGTAGACACATTATGAAGTTCAGCTTGTGTTTATTTGAACCCGGATAAATTTGGGAAATTTTTTATACATCTGTTATGGGGTCCTCCCCTTTTTTCATATAAGTGGACTCTACCAATGTACTTGGACTGCTGCCGCTAAATACCCAGAGTTAGTCAGTATACAGGATTGAGAGATAGTAAGAAGACTGAGATTGTGATTGAGTTGGAGGTAGAGTAATAGTGTGAGGTATCCGCTTGTAGAAGTCAGTTACAAGCACGTAGACTCTAAGAAAGTCCTACTTCGAGATTGTATATATCTATATGTTATTGATACTAACCGCGTTCCTGGATTTACTAACAGTATTACCCTTTGTATTATTGTGTAAATACATTTTATTTTTTATATTTAATTCCTGCGTTTGTCATTCATTGTAGACCGAGTTTCATCTCGGAATCCACAACAACATTTCCCACCATTACTTCCGGTTTCGGACGAACGTGCTTAATCTTTTGAGCTCCATGTCGTTGATTTACTGAAGAAACCAACTGACGAGTTCGTAGTGATCGAAACCACGGTTGTGTTATGGTCAGCATTCATATTTTTCTAAATTTAAACAGCTCTGCAAGTCTGGTCTTTCAACTTGATATTGAGCACATTTAACAAATGTATTACTGTTTGTTTACTCTGGCGTACATATATATATATATATATATATATATATATATATATTGATGCATGATTCACTAAATAATATAGACACGTTTTGTCTAATTATTTTATACAAATTACTTTCATATCCTCTGATAAGCTTAATAACATTATCATTGAAAGACGAAAGAAAATCACCATATTGATACAAGTTTTTTTAATTCTATCTAAGCTTTCGGCTTAAATAAGCCATCATCAAAGATCGCAATAACATTAAAATATATTAAGCAATACAATGACATGGCAATAATGATAGTCTGTTTTTTTTTGTTTTTTTTGTTTTTTTTTTGAATGGAAGATTTCCAAGCAACGACAAACTCGTGCATACGAGACGCTGGAAGCGAAAATCGCACCGCGGCCTATGACGTCACACATGATCACGCGAGAGTGAAACCGAGAAGTGTTAAGTATGGGAATCCGTTGGTATAAACCAATGACTTCTGTTATCAGTTATAGACATGAAAAAATGCTGCCTAATTACACTGTTTAATATATATATATATATATATATATATATATGTGTGTGTGTGTGTGTGTGTGTGTGTGTGTGTGTGTGTGTGGGCAAATATTTTTAATAAAAACATTTATTATTAGCTGAAATTTGCACGGTCTATTTAACATATTGGAAACTAGCTATTGGTTCACATGAATTCCTCGTTTTTGTAATGTTGGAACCTTTACCGGGAATATCTTCATTTTTGGTAAAGTTTTTTAATCTATGTCTGAACGGTAAGTGTTCCCAAAGTCTTCAGAAATTCTCAGCCATTTTACCTTCTTTTTTTAAGAATTTGGTGAGCTTTCATCACAATATCGCGCCATCACGCTCCTAAGTATAATTAGCGAACTTCTTCTTTGCTTATTATCAACAAGGAGATAGTTGATCAGCTTTTCAGAAGTAACCTCCTGAGCGACTAGCAATATGGATTAAGTGTGTGAATAAATATGAAGATGATTTTTATGACTAAATTGCAAATGCTTCGATGAAATTGAGTTTTTTTCGCTGTTTCTTGTACTATTTCTTTCACATTCTTTTATTACACATGTTTATTTTGATCAGAAACAAAAGGCTTTTAATGATCATATTAGACAAACCATAAATCATAAAGGTTAGGAATATTTTCGGCCTGAACTGTACATCAGCTATAATTGAATTATTCTAACTTTTTGTCAAAGAAGACAGAGCTTAAAATATATCAGCATGTAATAGCCTGACTTCGTGCGACAAGTATGCTATCAAAAAAATCGCAAAGACTTTCTTTTGAAAATGTTGGAAAGAATATGAGATACAAAAAAAAAAGTTTCGTAAGTATAAGATGTTCAATAAAACAACGTTTAAAACGGCAAAGATTACCGAAAAAAAATATATATATAAAAGAAACTTCACTAAGCAAAACAAAAGCTGCCATTTTTCGGTACGAAAGTTCAAAGGTAGATCTTTCCTTGAGAAGAGAAGAAAAGAATTTTTTTTTTTCTAAAAATCTTTTCGAAATATCGAGGATCAAAGGTGAAAATATTCTGAGAAATTCTTCCATTAATTCACAGATTTTCTTCTTTTTTTATAAGTCTTTAATAAATAAACGCGAAACTCAAAGGAATGGGGCATTTAATTTCTTTAAAGAAATGCGATATTATTACGGATCTTCTCCGTCTTCTTTTTATGTGCCGAGTCCCGTGGGTTTTAATGGCTCTCCACTACTTCCTGCTTTTTGTAGATCTCATCATTATTTGCTCTTTTTTTTTTCACTATCATTCGAACTCCCTGATCTGACATTCATTTACACAATCTTTTTTAGCTGGGTTACGCTCTGTTATCTGAGTCACGGCCATATCACGTAGAAAGATCGATTCTCGTACGATCTCCGAAGTTGAGCCTTGTCAGTACCTATATGACTGACCGCTTGGGAATATCAGGTACTGTAGGCTTGAATGAGCGGGTTGTGTAATAAATAACGTCTCGGAGTTGGAAATCGGAGAGCCGTGTTCCAATTCCAGTCTGGTTCATTATATTCACTTACGCAAAAATACCATTGGGAAGGGTATGAATCAACTTCATCTATTATGGATTAATTAGTAGAAAGTGTACTCGTAAAATCATTAATATCTCTAAAACATTCTTACACTCTAAAAATATTTTCTAGGTTTTAAACAAACTGCAAAAGGATGATAAGCCGTAAAAAATAAATCAATATCTGTTTCCTTGCCTTAAACATATCCTGGGAGTGTCAAATACTTGAAGCAGAATTTACTTATTATGCGTACCAAAATTTTCAAATCTCTTTCCCAGTGTCTTCTCGTTCCAATTTTCCTTACACCTGCTTCGTTTCTAACATGTTCCGTCCATGGAATTCTTTGTATTCTTCTATAAAATCACATCTGCGTTGTCTATAATCTCTTCTTCATCAGCGATATAACTATGCAGTATTCACTGCCATATAGAAGAATTGATATCCTATAACTCTTCAGCACTCTTTTTTTGTTACTGACGAGTTTTTTCTATTTATTAATACCCTGCTTAGCTTTTTGGAAGGAACATATCCATATTCAATAATACCTTCGGATTCCCCTGTCACATTTTCCGTGGATTATTAAAACAGTTCCAAGAATTAAAAAAAATTATATTTGTTTGATTCTGACATTTCTAATTTGTATCTCACGTTTTTGGGTCCTTTCATTTGTTGATAACCACATTAACTGTCTTCTTCAATTGGTGGTGAGTCTTTTCTTCTCACTTTTCTTTACTAGATTGTGTGGAAGTTCTGGCAATGTTCTTTATGTGTCTGCCATAAACACGATGTTATCGGCGCAATTTATATTGGTAAGATTACGGCCACTAATGATAAATCCAGTTCTTTTAGGTTTGTCTCGGTGTAAATTTTGAATAAATTCTGTGAGAAGGTGTATCATTATCTCATACCCCTTTCTATTTTATTGTCCTTATTCAATTCTGGGGATTTGCTCTCGATATATATTCGTGATTATTATAATCATTACGGGTAATGTATGAAAATAAACTGAAAACTGGGCATTACTGAATAGAATGTTCTTTGACTACATATTGAGAGTACGGTGGAAGAGACGGCGGAGTGCAAATTGGAGAGCACGATGGAGGGCACGATGGAGTGTAGAGGGCGGCTCGGATTGAGGAATCGGAGAACCAAGATGGAATTCCAGTCGAATTCATTGGATTCGTGCTTATACTCTTGAGAAAGGTATGAAGCCATCTCTTTTCCCTAGCTATGGGTAAACAGTAGAACATACATATAGCCTTGATTGTCAACCAGTCTAAAAGAAGGAAAACTCTGAATTCAAACCAGCTGCCTTGTGAGTCCAGTCGTTTTAACTTCTGAGGGGAGTGATGAGGTAAATGAACCGGCAAGGCATTGCACAATTCTGTCTTGATTGTCACCCTGAGACAAAATTGTAAAAAGAAGATGAGCGTTAACCACAGCGGCGCAACATGCGCAAACTGAATAAATGAGGACATGTTGAAGCAAAAACTACTTTGAGGGAAGTAAAATTTCATTCATCTGATGCAAATTAATCTTATAAAATCTTTTTCTAAGCTTTCCCTCCAAGCAAGGCGAGGGTGCCATAGGACGCAAGGGGTTACAGACAATGAAACTAAGTGTAAAAGGTGTGTTTGAGAAAAGGATAAAGAGAAGGACGGGGATCAAGATCAAGGTATCGTAAGATGTCGATTGACATTACATTTAATTTTTTGAGGATTATAGTTATTAGGGAAGCAAGTAAGAGGAAAGGAGTTCCACTGTCGGGAAGAGCGAGAGAAGAAGCTGTTGGAGTAGAACAGGCCGTTACATTTAACTGTTGGTAGGACTGAGATGCCAACCTAGTAGAACGCTTAAATTCATGCAGTTGAAGTAGCTCGTCAGAGAAATTTACATGAAAATATTTGTAGAAAAGTCAGAGGGAAGCCACATCACGTCTGAGAGAAAGTGATTGGAGTTGAGATGCTAGGTCAGGACCTATCACATTACATATCCGTCTTTGGATTTTGTTAGGCACCTCGAGATTAACAGCCGGGGCACCATATCATACATGGCAACAATATTTAATGCAAGGACGAATAGGAAAAAGGATAGACTCAGATGAGATAAACCTTCTGGCTAACATAGAGAACCAACTTTCCTTACGGTAGATGTAGTTATTGATTCAATGTAGTTGTTCCACCACAGTTGAGCATCAGCCATGGTGATAGGAGGCAGGGAGGTTTCTTTATGGTGGGTAAATGAAAGAGGTTTCGTTTAGGCCGTATTAAAATTTACAAGCTATTTCCTGCCCCAGTCACCTCACTTTTCACTACAAACGGCCAGTTTAACTTTGTCAGCAATGATGGATTTACTATTGAGACAGGAGCAAATGGTAGTATCGTCTGCATAGATGCCTACTTGAGGACTGATAACATCAGGAAGATCGTTGATGAAGATCAGAAACAGTGTCGGACCCAGGATAAAGCCTTGGGGGAACACCAGCGTTCGTATGAAAGGAACTGGAGGAGAACTTGTTTAGGACGACCTCCATTTCATGGTTTGGCAGGAATTATTGGATTAAGACAAATAATCGTCCTGTAATACCGTAAGCTTACGTAAAAGGGGAGCATGTCTATATGTTATTTACGTGGAAGCGGATGAAATAAATAAAGCAGACTCCATTAAAATTTTCCTTTTTTTGTATATATTAGCGTGTTGGGAAAGTAATTGCATATATCCCTGTCATGAATTATGAACCAACCAAGGCAGAAGCATGTGAGAAGCTATATCTACAATTAATTTAGTATCTATTCTATCCGAATGTGTGTCATTTCATTTATTTTAAGAACACCAGATTAAGGGTCTGTCTATATTTCTGAGATGAGGTATTATGTACATTATTTACATTATTCGGACTATTGTCCTCATCTTTGTTGCCATATTTATCCGATCCTTCAGTATCTGTCTATATTTCTGAGATGAGGTATTATGTACACTATTTACATTATTCGGACTCAATAGTCCGAATAATGTAAATAGTGTACATAAGGACACATGGTACAGTGGATAAAGGCGTTGGTTAGATCCAGTGACAGGACCCAAAGAGTTCAATACCCGGTTAAGGCAGTGGAGAACTTTCAGAGGGAAATTAACAGGAGATAACTGATAACCGACATCCATTAAACATGACACGTGGAACTAGAACAGTCTACCCCAGTGAGCGAAATAAAGGGTTCAGTTCGACATTCCAACCACCTGAAGAAGGCTGGAGCGTACAACGGCCGAAACGTTGTAATAAATATGGCGACAAAGATGAGGACAATAGTCCGAATAATGTAAATAATGTACCAGATTAAAAATATTTTTTTTCCATTTTTACATTTTAGGAAATCGTTTCGTATGAGTAGATTTGTTGTTGGTCTGCGTAGGGGAGATCAATATACAATGAATTTACATAACAAACTGGATCCACTATACCAGTGATTCTCAAGCGCCGTGTCGCGGCACACTAGCGTGCCGAGCGATTCTCTTAATTGTGCCACGAAATACTGTCACGGTGGTGCTACTATAGTATGCAGTCTAATTTATTTATTAGAATAGCATGCAATCTACCGCGCTATGAAGTATACTCTGGTGCCGTCCACCTGCGGTCTACTACGATGAATTCTATCATCACCTCACCGCATATCTCGTGTGTCCTCTTTATATAAAAATAAGGAAATGGTGCCCCCCACCACCACCACATACACACACCAGAAACCCCCTAGGTCTAAACCCATTAACATCAACTGGATAACCTCCTTCAGATTAAAATGTTGCTGAAATATTTTTTAGCGACGTGTCATCTTGACCGAGGAAACAGCGATCGCATTTTTACAAGAGAACAATCTGATGGATACGCTATGGTTTAAGATAGCGCGGTACACCTCATGCTATAGTAGCAAAGGAGGTACACCTCATGTTATAGTAGCAAAGTAGGTACCACTCATGCTATAGTAGCAAAGGAGGTACACCTCATGCTATAGTAGCAAAGTAGGTACCACTCATGCTATAGTAGCAAAGGAGGTACACCTCATGCTATAGTAGCAAAGGAGGTACACCTCATGCTATAGTAGCAAAGGAGGTACACCTCATACTATAGTAGCAAAGGAGGTACATCTCATGCCATAGTAGCAAAGTAGGTACACCTCATGCTATAGTTGCAAAGTACGTACAAAGTAGGTACACCCCATGTTATAGTAGCAAAGTAGGTACACCTCATGCTATAGTAGCAAAGGAGGTACACCTCATGCTATAGTAGCAAAGTAGGTACACCTCATGCTATAGTTGCAAAGTAGGTACAACCCATGTTATAGTAGCAAAGTAGGTACACCCCATGCTATAGTAGCAAAGGAGGTACATCTCATGCTATAACAAAGGAGGTACACCTCATGCTATAGTAGCAAAGGAGGTACATCTCATGCTATAGCAAAGTAGGTACACCTCATGCTATAGTAGCAAAGGAGGTACATCTTATGCTATAGCAAAGGAGTTACACCTCATGCTATAGCAAAGGAGGTACACCTCATGCTATAGTAGCAAAGGAGGTACACCTCATGCTATAGTGGCAAAGTAGATACACCTCATGCTATAATTGCAAAGTAGGTACACCCCATGCTATAGTATCTGATACCGTCGTAGGCCGCATACTATATTACCACCTTAAACATTTCATCTCACATTAGCTAAAAATGCCTTAGCAGTTTAATTGCAATTTTCTACATTTTATATATGAGTATTTGCCTTCTTACCCCTAAATAACATACGTCCTGGGTATGACGATAAACTACATCCGCGTCCCGGGTAAGACGGTTAACTACATCCATCAGCAAGGCTATTTGTTCATGAGTATTTGAGGAGCGTGGAACCACCTCTTAATTGCTGGTGTTCCCAGGTCCACCCTGACCCGGGGAGGTAGCACCTGTTAGTACCACAGCTATGGGCAAATAATTAACACCCAACACGTTTTTGTAAAAAAAAAGTACTCTCCATAAATTTTTGAAGAAATTTATTACCAGTATTACATTATTAGCAACAATATATTTTTTGAAAAATATTACCAGCAATGCGTTTGGGGAAAAAATATTACCAGTAATACTTTTTTGAAGAAAACATATTTCAACAATACATTTTTGAAAAGAATTATTACCAGCAATGCATTTTGGGAAAAAATATTACCAGTAATACTTTTTTGAAGAAAAAATATTACAACAATAAATTTTTGAAAAAAATATTACCAGCAATGCATTTGGGGAAAAATATTACCAGTAATACTTTTTTGAAGAAAAAATATTAAAATACATTTTTGAAAAGAATTATTACCAGCAATGCATTTTGGGAAAAAAATATTACCAGTTATACTTTTCTGAAGAAATAATATTACCAGCAATAACAATCTTGGCATTAAATAACCCATTGAAGCTGATGTGCCGTAAAACAAATCAAACCTAAATAAAATAAAAAAATAAGAAGCGGGACGAAGAAATGGGAGTCTGCTTATCGGACATTTGACCAAATGTTGAAGAAATCGCGAAAATAAAAACCAAGTGTAGTTTTCATACCAAACATGCTGTACAATTAGTTGAATAGAAACATTTAAATAAAGTAAGTTCATATTTGTGCGTATTTTTTAATCTATGGTTTTATTTCATAACATTTACATGTATATTTTTTTACAAATTTTGCTTAGTGTGTCGTAATAATTTCATTTGCTTCTTGGTGCGCCGTTGCTTAAAAAAACGTTGAGAAATACTGCTCTATAATAAAATTTATAAATTACTAATTCTTTTTTTATATATTTGTGACCTGGATTCTTTAATGTCTACTAATAACCGGAGAAAAATTATAAAAATGATTAAATCTAGTGGCCTTGACACTTGTAAAACTTCCCCATTTTGTCAAATTCTTTAATACCCTTTAATATTTTTTATTTAATGCAACGGCCAAATCTGAGAGAAGCTATTTGTTCCTTCGTAATTACTGTGTCTAGTCTATTTGATTCTCTATTTTGTGTTTTCACTTGGTTACAATTATGCCTTAGTCAAAATGTTTACTGATACGAATAGCTGACGACATTTAACCATGATCTCTACTTGCGCTTTCCTCATAATTTGAAGTCGTAATTGTTATGTTTATTTATATTATGTCTTCAATACGCCAGGATACTTAGCTTTAAATACTTCTGCATATCTACCATGTAATCCGTCTACCCTTCTAAAGGGTGAATAGCCAGTGTTGCTCCCCCACATTTTTTTTGTTGCTAGAGAAAACAACTAAAGAAAAGACTAAATTTTTTTTTTTTGTTAGACCCAATCTATGATAAAGGTTGCATCATTTGTCTAAAGTAATTAGTGTCATTAATTTTCAAAATAGATAATAAAACTGTTTTTCTGTTTTCTCTCACGCCAAAACTTTTACAACTTTTATGTGTAGTCTGTAAGTCAATGGGTACAAGCGAAAGCTAAAAAATTGTTGATGTGAAATCAAAAAAAAAAAAACAACAAAAACAAAAATGCTACAGTAGGATAATAGGTCATAAAAATAATTTACATATCGCTTTTTACCCGTTCACAATCCTCCCCAGTCTTTTGAACAGGTTTATCACTCGTTTATTATTTAGAATTTAGTTTCCAGTCCCTTCTTATGTGTTTTTCATTTTTTTCACTCCCAGTTGTCCCTTGCAACTTAGTAGCATCATTACCTTGCTTAGTATGGATTGATTAAAAAAAATGGATGCTGATACGTGTGTAGCGTAACAGTGGGAGTAGTAGTCATAGTCTTTTTTCTATCAGACTAATGTAAGAGAAACGAACAAAAAAAATGAATTGAATTCCAATTAGACCACGACTACATCCATCCCCTTCGAGATGACCTTTGGAATATCAAAATGGTAAGCTCCCTGAGCATTGTCTCAGCACTAAAGTTTAATGCTATTATATGGTATGTATTTAATATTATATATTATATGGTATGTAGTTAATATTATATATTATATGGTATGTAGTTAATATTATATATTATATGGTATTATAGAGTGTAACCCGGATACAAGAGAAACCCGGATATAAGAGAGATTTTCTATGGTCCCAAATTAGAGCCCATACTTACCTAAACAAAATAGACCAAACCCGGATATAAGAGCCTTCTTCTCCGGTCCCGACAACTCTCTTATATCCGGGTTACACTGTATATTATAAAACTTTACACCTGCCGTCAAAATAAAAAAAAACCAAACAAGTAAACATATTAAGCACATTCTTTTTTTGTTTCTTTTTTACAACTATGTTCATCCTGTACCAGGGACAGGAGCCATTCGAGGTAGAGGATTACAGATTAAGAGGCACAGTTCACGCGGATATGTAGGGAAGATAATTGTTAATCCTAGACTTGAACAGGTTAAGATTGTATTGATCGGGAAAGCATCCTCTTTGGAGTCGGTTCCACAACGCAGCGGTTCGTGGGAAGAAGCTGCTCGAGAGGGACTTACATCTCATCAATGGAATACGAAGGGAATAGTTTCCTACAATGCGCGTATCATGACGAGTCCTAGCCGTAAAGGTTAGAACTGCTGGAGCTAAGGAATGTAGTTCGACTGAGCACTTTCTATGTAAATATCGACAGAGTAGTGAGACGCCTGCAACGATTCATCTGTGAGAAGGGGGTTGTAGGTTGGAAAATAATTCATCAACCACAAGGACTCGAAGACGCTTTTAGACTATCAAAACTGGGAAGGGAAGACTGTACATCTCCTGCCCATATATGGCAGCAGTAGTCCATTTTTGTCTGATATGGCTCTTATAAGATAGCAGGTGGTGTCAGGTACTTACTGGAGTGGTACAGGAAACTGATAATTTTTCATGGATCTTTAGCGATGGATCGTATGTACGACTTCCACTTGAGGTCTGGGCCGAGTTTAAGTCCTAAGACCTTATGCTTTCGTAATCTAAGAGTTTTACAATATACTTTTTCACGGGGAAGAATGAATTCGAACTTTTAAATAATTACAAATAAAAAGACATCCCTAAAATTTTAATTTGAAAGAAAAGAAATAAAAAGCAGTCTACTATATGTCTGGTCTCCCCTACTTACCGACGAGATATTCAGTTGTTTTGCTAACGCGAGGTATATTTATTTATTGTCCGTCGGTTTCCAGCGGAATATTTCATAACTAAGAACGGGGGTTCCCATATATACATTTCCTTTACCATCACGTGAACTACTTATTCAAAATAGGATCGCCTGTGTTTGCTCTCTGGAGATCTGTGTTCAAATTCCAGTGTCGGCTGTGACACTTTCGTAATGCTCGTTGTAGCAGAGACTTTGTGATCTATATAACAGTCTGTCAATCCGAGGGACCTTCTGCGAATTTCGAACATGGTTGGCCCTGCCCTGGCGTCTCGTCTACAGTCACTTTCTCACAGACGCGCCGTCGCCTCCCTCTGTCTGTTCTACAAATACTTTCATGGAAATTGCTCCGAGGAGCTGCATTCGCTGGTTCCCCATACGTCATGAGTTCCAGCGCCCTACGAGGCTGGCATCCTGCTCTCACCTCTCACTGTCGAAACTCCTAAATGTAGCCGTCTCTTCTCTCCAATAGCTTCATGTCGCACCTCTCGCCTGTGGAACTCCCTTCCCTATTCCTGTTTCCCTGTGAGCTATAATCTCCAGCTATTCAAGTGTAATGTCAATCGACATCTCCAGTTGCCTTAATCTATCCACTACCCTCATCCTTTCTTCTATCACTCCTATCTGATCTTGCTATTTCCTGTAACCCCTTGCATCCTAGTGGCTTCTCGCCTTGCTTGGGGTGAAACGCTTAAAAAAAAATATTTAGTTAATCTATGGCAGTAGATTGCTTTTGTTCTGCCAGGAATGAAACGCAGTGGCATACAAAGCTTCAACAGCAATAGAAGCTGCGGTGAAGGCAGTTAAGTGTGCAGCAGCACCAGAATCAACAGCAAGCAGGCAACAAAAATATTTGGTTTAAGGATACATATCTATGACGAATTTTCGTTTATTTTCATTTACAGCATATCAACTTCAACGGGTTATTTAATGTCGACAAGATTTTTAGGATAGGTTCGTATGAATAGAATATGTAGTTTTTGTAAAGAAAACAGTTTGTAGATCAGGTTTCATCGACGTATTTTTGTAAAGACAGTTTTTGTTGAGGGTCAAATCTATTGCTGGTAATATTTTTTCTTAAAATGTATTGCTGGTAATATTTTTAATGTATTGCTGGTAATATGTACGTGAATAGTGTTTTTCCAGCGTCTATGCGTTTTTTTCGAAAATGTATCGATGGTAATATTTTTAATGTATTGCTGGTAATACGTTTTTTTTTCCAAAATGTATTGTTGTTTTTAATATAAAAATCTATTTTTATACTTTCATAGTCTTTTGACCCCAGTTTGGGGGTTAATTATTTACCCATAGCTGAACACTAACAGATGCTACCACACCGGGACAGTATCAATCTGGGATCAACATCAATTAAGAGGTGGTTCCACGCTTCTCAAGACCTCCTGCTCAGAACCCTCGCTGCCGGATGTAGTTTATCGTCATACCCATGATGATGTCCAACGAGGTCAATCTTTGGTGATATAAATACTGACATACACTCAATGTAATCAAGGCGAGCAATAAGTGAGTTGTATTAATTAAGAACAATACGAGATATCCCGCGACTTGGACAGCGGAACGAGATCACAGTCATCTCGAAGATCAAATAAAAGACTTAGTTCAAAATTCACTGAATGTTACTTTGATCAACAAACAATTGAAGAAAGTTGCAGGGTCGAAACTAAAATCCCCGTTGAAAGATCGAAGATTAACTAAAACTGACGAGAGTAAAGAGAATATGCCAAGACAGCTAATCGCGATCACAAAAGTGGAATTGAGATGTGATGTCCAGAGTACATTAAATGGAATTAAAATGTCATTAACTTAGGTAGGCTTGTCTTATATTAAATATTTTTTGTTGTTGTAACTTAGAAAGTGTTACTGAATGAGAGATAACCAAAACGGAGGTTAGAAATGAAATGGTAATCTTATTGCGGAGGGGTTCTCCTCTTTTTTACGCAAATGGACTCACCCAGTATATACATATACTACGGCAAGACCGAAGAGTCGAGTCCAGAGTGACAGAGTAAAAGGTTGTAGGTAACCGGAAGATTGAGGGGTGAGGTAACAGCGTTGTAGGAGTCACAGTGAGCGAGCACGTAGACTCAGTAAGAAGTCATACAGCGATACTTCAATACCAAAGACTATATATATATATATATATATTGCTACTAACCCGTATTCCTGGACCTAACATCAACAAAATACAATACTCGCCAGCGGCGTGAAGTAGGTAAACCACTGCTAGTGGGGGACTACTTAGCATATTAACCCCACTTACAATAGTGCCCAACATATTTATGATGATTGAAACATATCCATTAGTGTTCATTGCTACGGTATCAAAGAATTTTTTTGTTACGTAAGACTGTTCATTTCCAAACCTCGTCGAATGTTGAGGGGTAGACACTTTGTTTGAATAGTGATTTTCCAAACGTAGCTTATATGAGATATAAGTCCGAAAATATGGGGCACCCAGTGAAGATCGAATATTGATTTTTCAAAGCGTAGCTTAGATGAGGCATAAAGCCGAATCTATAGGGCACCCAGTGAGAATCGAAGTCACTATTCAGCCGTAACTGTTTTAGCGAGACAAGCTTGCTAACCATTACATCTCAACGAGGTGCTCGAAGATTTTCTAAGCCCAGCTTAGATGTCGCACAAGGCCGAAAGTGTGGAGCACCCAGTGAGGATTGAACTCACTTATCAGTCGTAATTGATCTAGCAAGACAAAACTACTAACCATTGCACCATGTCGAAGTTCACAACCAATTTGTTCGAATATATTAGTTTCTTAAAAGCTTTTGGAATCTTAATGACCAAATTAAATCCGAGGAACGTAATTTAGGTTTATTCTTAATAATTAAGGTAGATAAACTTGTCCTATATTTACTCACCGGGAAAGGATACTAATAAACTAGAATTTACGGAAATTATTAAAGAAATATTCATATTCGATTTAAAAAATAACCCTACCTCAATATCGAGCCAGAGTGACACCAATGATTCATCTTGCCAATATTGTAGCGTTCTTCTCACCAGCAACTTGAGACCATCGACATTCAAACAAATACCTGAATCGTTAAACCAACAGTATATGCTAGACACAAACAGGAAGGTGCACCAGTACAGCCTGAAGGGTGACCTGGCCGACTTCCAGAACGTGATACCGTTGCTGTCACGTCTCTCAGCAGGGTGCTGAACCAGCGTCTATCCGTGGTTAAAGAACCTGTCCCACCTCTCTATTTTTGCCGGACGAATACTTGGCACTGCTTTTGCCAATATAGAAAAGGCTACAACCCCACTCAAACACCACCCTATGCTCCCCACGACTTCCTAGCCCACCCCTATCAACCCACGATACTTCATCACCAGTTAACAGCCACCCAGTCTTATTCTCATCTTTCTTTTTCATCTTCCTCTTCGGACATTTTTTCGCTTCATTTATTGGCTGGACATACGCATTATCTCTCCAAAGCGCAGACTCTCGCCACGCCGCGGTCTTATTTTTCTTTCTTTCTTTATTTCTTTCTTTCTTTCGCTCTTCAGCCAACTCACTTAGGCTCGGTTCTGTATACGTGATTAATACCAAAGAATGAAAATTTCCGGCAAGTCAGAAAGCAAAGTTGCAGAGGAATTTTTTTCGGTTGTGATGCACTCGTAATCGATAGAAACAGACAATATTTTTCCTTTCTTTCTTTTTTTTTTCTTTCTTTTGTGTATTTATTTATTTGTTTATAATTTACATTTGCTCGGTTACTCTGACCGGTTTAAAACTCTGAGCAAGTGGGAACGAATAAATCCCTTCAGTGAATTAAAATCTGACATATCTATTCACATGTTCTATAGAGTGTGTGCAAAGGTTCCCAGCAATTTTTTGCATAAGTAACAACTCAATATATATTTAAAGACAAGAATTTCGCGGAAACATTTGCATACACCTACAACGAGAACAACGACAACAACAATAATAATAATAATAATGAAATCGAAATCTCAAAAATGTGGCACATGGTAACATCAACTATCCTCGTTGTAGTTGGAGCCACCGCATTGGCTGGAAAAGATTCCAGTAGACTAATTGAAGGGATCCCTGGAAGCCCATGCCTTAAAGAAATACAAAAAAATTGTTCTCACGAGTACAGCCAACACCTTACGAAGGGCTTCGTTTATGTAATTTTTTCTTAGGTCCGGAAAGAAATGAGTAACTCATCAGGAATCAAAGGAATTAAAATAATAATAATAATAATAATTTATAATAATAATAATAAATTTTTTTTTTTTTTTTTAATTTTTTTTTTTTGTCAGTGGAAAGTGTCATGACGCCATTTCTAACCTTAGGTCTCAAGGGACCCGGAAAAATGTGTAAACGCCAGAAATCAAAGAAAATAATAATAATAATAATAATAATAATAATAATAATAATAAACATTGTCGATATCCATTGCATTTCTGGGAATCACATTTGGTCATTTTTATCGATATTTCAGCCCCACACCAAGTCTTGAACAGAATATTTAATTTTGTTTACAACGTGTTCCTAATTTCATGATTGCGACTTAGCTGCGAGCACTCTGCTGTCAGGGCAGATTTGGCGTATTTCCTTCGGCTATTTCGGTAGTTTCTCGTCTCTCGTGGGGTAGGCAGCGTTCTAATTCGGAAGACAGACGCTATGATTATTTCTTATATTCATGGAAACAGAACCAAAGAGCAGAATGGTCAATGAGAATGTTCAAAGATATTCTGGAAACAGGAGAAAACACAGAGTTACATACAAACACCCCGTGAAAAAGGCACCGAAAATTAACCAACCTGCAAACATCAGGATCGGACGGAATAGGTATTCATATTTGGGATAGCAATGATCTTGAGCAAAAATCAATATCCTCTACCAAGTGTTCCAAGAAATAGGACTCAAGATAAACTTTTCCGAAACAGAAACTGTAATCTGGAATTGGATAGGGATTAAAAAAGACAGGACTACTTAATAATTTGGCACAGTAAATACAAATCTTCCAGAAGGAAGATGACGTCCTTGCATAGATGACACGAGGCAAAACAACATTCATTAAAAAAAAATTACTAAATGTCACCCAGAACAATTCCAAAAGCCAGTCAAGGTCGAGGATTACGGAATGTGGTGCGTGATATGAAAATGTAAGAGGAGGTAGGTAGGGGTGAAGATTACGAGTATATCGCAAGGCGCCCGAAATCAGGGGTCGGCAACATTTTGCTAACTATGGGCAGACTTAGGATTTTAAAATCATTAAGTGCACCAACAGCATACGTATTTACTTACAATTCAAGGTCAATATACCTGTTCTACAATATATTTTATGTAGTAATATATAGTATATATACTTTAATATATGCTAAAATTGAAACAGCTAAATATCATCTTTGCGTTGTAGTATTTATTGCTTCGGACCTCTTGATGTCATTTGCGGATGCGTGCCAGTGGAAACTGTTTGGCGTGCTATGTGTGGTACGCGTACCGTAGGTTGCCGATATCTACCCTAAATTATTAGAATACTAAAGAGGAATTTTAGTAGGTGCAAGGCAGATTTCCTATTCCATTAATGGAACTCTGGTGATATTTGGTATCCATCCGATATCTCTTTTCGCGTGTGTTTCAGGAATAGCGGAAGGAATGTAATACCGCCCACTGAGAACTGAATGGACAACTGCAAGACCTTAATCATCGTAGCATAAGATTATCTTTATTGAAGGACATGCAAAAAAACTACTTCAGATTACGTCTTTGCAGCCATAACTCACCTTGCTTTGTTCCCACAGTTGAAACATCCTCCTGAGTGGACGCTTCAATATGAACTTTTTTTAAATCTCAGATCAATTTTTAACTTTCCGCCATATTATCATAATCTACCTTTTCTACGTGACTCTCTTTTGTTCATATCACAAACTCCTTTCAATAGTTCTTTATTTAGGGGTGAACGTTATTAATGAAATTCAGTGCAGGAGGTAACAGAGGGCATACCCAACAGGTAAGGTCAGAGTTCTTTATTCTCCATAAGTGCCACTTGATTTCCCCGTCTTCAAAGGAGCTCTGGATTTTGAAAGATGGCTTGCAATATGTAACGTCATTTGATGATTCACGGTACCAGTTATAATAGGGTTGATACAAGTAGTACAAATAATAATTGACCACAGCCTCAAAGGTGAAAAACTTTTCGTCCATCCAACAGAAGACCTTGTCTTCGACACGCTGCATCTTTTCGAAAATTTTCTTCCCGCTGCCAGTTTTTTGCTTGAAGCCACTCGGATCGGGTGGGGGTTAGGTCGCAGACGTCGTCTTTGAATCTTGTATTATTTTAGCCTTAGACGCTGTTTGACAATCCAAGTTAGCGACCGATCCGAAATATGCAGCTATTTCGCCATCTTCCTCATACTTCTTCCTGAAATTCTCTTCATTCTCTTCCTGACGGCTTCAAAGAATCTCCTGGTGTGAACTAACCATTTTTTCTGGAATTAGATTGGCCTGCTTGTTTGCTGCTCATGTGACTTTTGTCGTGCATTAAAAACACTTTCATGCTAATATTCAGTCCCCACAATTCTTCATTTCAGCCATTTTCAGTGCAACAATTTGAACACATTTTGTTTGATCTGCGAAAGTTAAGAAACCTTATACAACATATTTTAAGTAATAAGCATGTTTCAATGTATACTATTTACATTATTCGAATATTATTGTCCTCATCTTTGTTGCCATATTTATGACAACTAAAATATATTTAGGCTGCCGTACGCTCCGGCCTTCTTCAGGTGGTTGGAATGTCGAACTGAACCATTTATTTCGTTCGCTGAGTTAGAGTGTTCTAGTTCCGCGTGCCATTTATAATGTATATCAGTTATCAGTTACCTCCTATTAATTAACCTCTCCAAGTTCTCCACTGCCTTAATCGGGTATTGAACTCACATTGGCATTGGATCAAACCAACACCTTTATCCACTATGCTATGTGTCCTTAGCGACATATGGCACAGTGGAAATAGTGTACATAATGCCACACCTCAGAAATATAGAGAGATAATGTTTCAGTGTGTTTAAATAATGTGTAAGCATGAGTATTTATGTTTAAATAATGAATAAATATTTATAAAGCGCCTAGTAAATAAAAGTATTCTTTTTGTTTTCATTTTTCTTCAAATTTTCTCAAATATTCAGTCCACATGATTCTCATCATCCTTCTGTAGTCCCCATTTCTGTTGACTCAATTATCTTCATCATCTGTGAGGAAATTGTACGGCATTTACTTCCATATAGGAAGACGGATGGTACGTATCAGTTCTACAGTATTTTCTTTGTTTATCACTACATACGTGTCATAGACTAACGTCGGAATGATGTTTACACAAGAATTCACCTCCAGATCTGGAGGTACTGTAAGGTGGTAAGAATTCAACCATAGGTCGGTTAGTGCATACATATACGTACAGAGATATTTCTGATTGAATTTAGCAGAGACATGTCTTACTTCGAAATCTACATGTGTCCGACGATGAAACGACGTTTTCAATACCACAGTCCTGAAGGGACATAGGATTATAAAATAATTATTCGTGGATAATAACTCTACACTATAATCATCTTATATACGAGTATATACGGCAAATGCCCCGGCACGAAAAAGAGTGGGAAGAGAAAACAGACAAAGATTGAGAAAGACAGAGAGGAAAAGAGACACAGGGATTGAGAGAGAGTGAGATAAAAAGAAAAAAGACACAAGGACAAATAGAGTGCCATATCGAAAAGGAAAGAGAGAAAGAGGGAGAAAAGAGTATTGGTTATTTGAGATAAAACGAAAAAAAGAGTGGAACATTCGAAGGCTAAGTATTAAAGAGAAAACAGAAAAGTAAAAGAGAGAAAAAAGAAAACGAGAAGAAGCGAGAGAGGGAGAGAGAGGGAAAGAGATGTGAGATTAATGAATACGTTTAAAAGAACAATGGGATAACAGTCAGAAGATAATTAAATTCATGAATAAATAATTTGACGTGGCAAATTTCATAGGATAGGTACCGCGCAAGACTTCCTTCAACCAAATTGCAACAAATCAACACAGAATTCATTGAAAAAATGTCGCAAAAACATGATAATCATAATGATTATATTAGCTGCTTCCTTATAAGAAAACATTCGGCATTCATTGACTTAGCAGCCATTTGTACTTTCAGTTGCAATTTATTAAGTCATTCTCTTAATCCTTTCAAGAAAATGGGTTTCTCAAGTCCATTTACTGTTATAGATCTTTCCAATATGGATAATACTTTCTTTCCTAAATTTTTGTTTGAGGTAATATGGAATGTCAACATTTTGATTATGACATTATTTTTGTTGTAATTTTGGGTACCCTGGTGTACTAGTGAGCCAGTCAAAATGAGCTGACTCATTTTATAGTTCACCAATAGAAAGGTTAACCAATCAGAAGGCTCAAAATATTCAATGCGACGTGTATAAAGGCGGCCATGTTTTTTTTCCGAATATTCACTGCCAACTTCTGATATCGAAGACTGAAGAATTGCGGAACAGCTGTTGGTGGTATTGGCGATATAGTCAGATCCAGTAGAGTGTCTGAATCGTGAGTATTAATCTTTAACGTTGTTTCATTGAACAGATTATGTACTGCGCTGTATTCTATATTCATAGACTATGGTGAACATGGTCAACAATTTTCTTTTCGAGTTATGTGTGCTATCAATTTTACCTGTTGCTGCTGTTGAAGTTCCTCAAGTGATGTGGTTTCTGTTATTTGGCATAGTTCTTTGTTTGTGATTCTGTAACGCCAGTAGACATATTTTGAAGAAGAATGATTTTCGCTAAGAGCTACATTTTTCATTCGCACGAAGCCGATTTTAATCATTGTTCTGAAAAAGCCGTTGGATACGTCTGCCATTTTTGATAATTATGAATACATTTGGCGCCATTCAGGACATCCATATGAATGTATTGATTTGAACAGTCTATTTAAAAAACATGACTCGACTTTCTGGTTAATATTTTGATTTTATAGCAGTTGGCGTTGTTTAACAAAACTATCCCAACCACAAACTATTCTATGTTTGATTTCCTTATCTCCTATACTAAATATGTTAAAATTGATCCATACAGACGTAAATATTTAATATTTACTACTTCGACACCTACAAGTGTAGGTATTGTCACTGCTTTTATTCCAATTCCAGATTAGAGTTTCTGTTTATCTTGAGTCCTGTTTTTTTGGAACACTTGGTAGAGGAGATTGATTTTTGACAAGATCATTTTTATCCCAAATATGTCATCGCTGTAGTCCCCCATCATCAGCAATACATTGATCACGGGAGTGAAAACATTAACTCTTTTTTTATGACTAGATTTGTTTGTAATTTGGTATGAAATGCTTACATCTACGTTACTTCGTATATGTGTTTGAATATGCGGACGTAGGAAGATATAAATATATTAACAGTCTCATTTCATCCTTGTAGTACTTTTCAATATGTTTTCTCTATCAGATATAGACATATGAGTATGACGATAAACTACATCCGCATCCTGGGTAAGACAATAAACTACATCCGCATCCTGGGTAAGACAATAAACTACATCCGCGTCCTGGGTAAGACGATAAACTACGTCCAACAGCAAGGTCTCTGATCAGGAGATTTTGAGGAGCGTGGAACCACCTCTTAATTGCTGGCGTTCCCAGGTTCACCTTGACCCGCGGTGGTAGCACTTTTTAGGGTCCCAGCTATGGGCAAATAGTTGACACCCAAACTTAAGCGTAAAAATAGTTTTTATTAACAGGAATACTTTGTAATAAAAAAATATTACCAGCAATAATTTTTGAAGGAAAAATTATTATCAGCAATAAAAAAGTACCAGCAATACAAACAGCTACACATTCTTTGAAAAAAATGTTATCAGCTATAGATTTCTTCAAGGAAATAGATCTTTGAAGAAAAACATTACCAACAATAAACATTTTTTCGGCAGTAAATAACCTGTTGAGGTTGATATACCGTAAAACAAACCAGACCAAACATTGAAGTCAGAGCTTGGAAGACGGTTTCTAATGGATGAGAAGAGAAAGTTTTATAAAACAAATTCACCTTGTACAAGGCCAAAGAGACATTCGAAATAGAGGATTACATAATAAGAGGTGTTAGGAACAGTTTATGAGAATATGTAGGGAGATCTCTATTTGTATGTTCATTTGGTACACTGATATCAACAGAGTAACTATACGATTTCGTATTGGAAAGGTATGCAATTTCTTGGAGTTGTTTGATAACCTATATGCCATCATTACACAACTTACCAGAAGGAAAATCAAATAGAGCTGTGAGTTGTTGACTTTCATAGAGCCTAGTTCTTACAATGTTCACAGCTCCCTGGTATATGCAGATGCGGGATCTGCCGTATAAATAGATCTCTCCATCGTATTCAATAAATGATCAAACGGACTCATCGTTCGTCGGAAACAACCATAAAACTAACTACGAGGCGTCGTCCTAGTAGAATGAGCCGTTTTGGGCGGTGTGCCTATCCGCAATTGCGTGCACCCGAACAGTAAGCAAAAGAGGGAAGAGATTACATGTCAATGACGTGTTTAGTTGAACAAGGGAACCCAGTTCCATCCCACCGATTATGGAATCACCAGCAGCCCGTGCGATGTCTTGTTACACAACCGATGTCTAAGATCATATGGAGTCGTTACAACACTCAAAACCTACTATCAGTCCTGTTATAAGACACAGTGAAGTTCTATGTGCTGGGTCACGGTGTAAACAGGTACAACCACGTGACACTTCTGCTTCTATAACACGTGCAGGATAAAGACCTCTGACCTTGCCTACTGGATATGCACCCGTTAACTCCAAAGATTTATTAGTAAAGTTCACCTCCTACAATGCCCATGAGCCACTCAAAGTAAAGAGCGATTGAATGGGGTTTGGCATATGAACATAAGAAATGCCGTACATGAGTTGTCGGAAAAATATCGGATTTCTGAAATGTAAATAGTGTACATAATACCTCATCTCAGAAATATAGATCCTCGAGGACACATGGTACAGTGGATAAAGGCATTGGTTAGATCCATTGACAGGAACCAAAGAGTGTGAGTTCAATACCTGCTTAAGGCAGTGGAGAACTTAGTGAAGGGAATCAACAGGAGATAACTGATAACTGACATCCATTAGACATGGCACGTGGAACTAGAACAAAACCAGGAAGCGAAATAAGGGGTTCAGTTCGACATTCCAACCACCTGAAGAAGGCCGGAGCGCATAACGGCCGAAACTTTGTGATAAATGTGACAACAAAGATGAAGACAATAATTCGAATAATGTAAATTGTGATTGTCACTTAGTATGTAAGCGAAACAGGCTTGAGTGATCTGATGTGATTATTGGAAGGTCGCAGCTAAGTATCATATTAAAATAAAGAATAAAAATACGAGAAAGATAGAAAAGAGAATTTAGGAAGAAAAGCAAGGAGAATGTGGAAAGTAAGACATATAGCTAAATCATTGCGAGATAAGCTGCTAGAGAAGTTGGTTCACTGTGTCGGGCGAGACAATTTTTCCTCTCCGAAATCTTTCTTACATATCTATAAGTCTACCATTCGTCCATGCTTAGAATATTACTGCCATATATGGTCCAGTGCCTCTGCTATTTACTTGGAGATCCTTGATAAAATCCAAAGAAGAATCGGCAATATTATTGGTCCTGATCTGGCGGCTCAGCTTCAGTCCTTTACCCACCGCCATAGAGTTGCTTCTCTGTGCCTTCTTTTTATAAATACTTTTAAAATAATTGTTCGGATGAGCTCTTTGCTATGAATTTAAGCGCAATTCTTATCTATTTACAGTTGAGCTAACCAGATGTGGCCGTAACTTCTATGCTAACAGTTCTCACACTCCCCGTTTTCCAGCGAATTTTAATCTGCAAAAGTAAATACGATTTCAATCGCTATCTACTATCCTCCTGATTGCTCTTTTAAAAGACAATCCTGCAAGTGTTTCACAGGAGAGTTCTTTAAATTTTTGAATTTCGCGTAACTATACAAAATTTCAGTTTTGTTTATCATCACTTGTCGGATGGCGAAACGCGTCGGCAAAACCTAACTACTGTTTTCCTATTGTCTATTTTATTCAATTTCTACAGATATATGCTGAGAACTTGCACACATACACAGACACACACACACACACACCCAAAAAATCTATATTCTCTGACCTAAGGGAAGGAGTCAATGTTGAATTGAGAGCAAGAGGCTGTTTATACAATCAGCAACGTTTTAAAGCCGAATCGAAATTGGTCTGCAACTGGTACGCAAACTTCACTTTGCAGATGATGCTGCTCCATTAGCACACAGTCTTGAAGAATTCTCTGAGACAGCGAAAGCATTTGGTTTCACTATTAACATAAAGAAGACTGAGCTAATGTACCCGCCAGTACAAGGCAATCCGTATTTCACAAATTCTTCCCTTTGCTATGATGGTACAGCATTAAAAACTGTTGAGTCATTCACATGAATAAACAGTCTCTTTTGATGTAAAAATGAACAGAGAGATCCAATCCAACGTCAGTACATTATTCGGTAAACTTGAACATAGGTTATGGAACACCAAAGACGTGTCTCTCAGACTAAAGATCGACATATACAGATCAGTCATTCTTTCAGCCCTATTCTAAGGTGATAAAATTTGGACCCTGTTACCGCAAGCACATAAATCAATTTGACGGCTTTCACGTGCGCTGCCTTCATGCCATATGTCTTATAAAATAGGATGACAGTCAAGAACAGTGGAAAAGAAATGTAAAACATCACAGATAATGAAACTATTCTAGCAAAGATACAACTTGTGGAGGGCTGGTCATGTTGTGAGAATGGATGGCTATATTCTTGCAAAAAGTCCAAGCGTTCAGTTGCACGTCCACTCTTATGCTACAAAGACAAGTTGAAAGACAACTTGAAACGTCTCGTCTTTGATCTGAAAACCTGGTAAGTGCAAGCATCGAAAGGAGTCGCATGACATGTTTTGTTAAGTAAAAGGGTTTTGAAGACGGTAGACTAAAGCAACGTGATTGGCTTCGTCAAGCTCTGAAGCAGAGACGCCATCAAAATCCTGATTCAACAAATTTCATCTATCAATGTGGCTTTGTTGCCCGCAGCAAGGCTCAGCTAGTATCGCTCTTATGTCTTTCCCTTACCTGATTTTCTCCACAATAGACCTAGCTAGCATGCAAAAGGGTAAAGCGAAAGGCACCATCCACAAGAGCTGACCTTCATTTTCTCGAGCAATAGGAGAGTCCATTATTTATATATATATATATATATATATTTAGTTGGATTGATGTGAGTTTGTGACTCTGGGTTTCTGCCTCTGAGATCGTCTGACGAAACCCAGTGTCATAAACTCACATCAATCCAAGTATGTTAGCTCTATCACTGATAGTGAGCGCTTTCCAATAAGTACCTCGAATATATAATATATAAATAATATATACAAAAATTACACACACATATATACACATACATACATATATATATATATATATATATATATATATATTTATAAAGAGAGAGAGAAAGAGAGCAGAATTGAAGCAAGACATAGAGAGAAAAGATTGTTGTTGGTTGTTTTGTTTTATGGTACATCAACGTCAGTGGGTCATTTAATACCAGCAATTTTTTTTAAATAGATACATAGCAATAGTTTGGTAAAAAAAGATGTATATGTATACATATATATCTGAACCATTTTTCAATTAATCTTATTTTTGAGTACAATCACATGTATTGCTGGTAATTTTTTTTCAAAAACGTATTGCAGGTAATATTTTTTTCAAAAATTATTTTCTGGTAATAATTTTTTTTCAAAGTATGGCTGGTATTAAAACCTATTTTTACACTTTTATAATGCTTTTTACCTCAGTTTCGCGGTCAACTATTTACCCATAGCTGGGACCCTAACAAGTGCTACCATCCCGAGTCAGGGTGAACCTGGAAACACCAGCAATTAAGAAGTGGTTCCACGCTCCTCGAAACCTCAGAGGCCTTGCTCTTGGACGTAGTTTATCGTCTTACCCTGGACGCGGATGTAGTTTATCGTCATACCCAGGATGAGAGAAAAAGAGAGAGATACAAAAGACTGAGAATAAGAAATGAAAAAGAGAAAACTTATTCAAATATGTCACAAGAGATGAGCAATTAGCAGAAGAAAAAAATGATTGATTGTTTGTTCGTTCGTTTTTGTATTGTGATATACCATCCTCTATTCAGTAGCGAAATGTGTATATATTTTATGCAATTTTATTTTATTTTGGGCAATAATAATGGTTTAGTGACACAAGTTTTACTAATTAACCCATATCTGGGGAGATGAGGTGGATTCATGCCTTTACCAAGAGTATTTGCGCACAGGTGAATATAACGAACCGAACTGAAATTGGAACACGTCTCTCCGTTTAACAATCCCGATCCATTATCCATCACCCCACCTACACATCTATGCTTACAGCACCTGGTATTCCCAAGGCGTCACGCATCTAGGTACTGACCAGGCTCGACGTTGCTTAACTTTGGTGATCGTAAGAGAACCGGTGTTTCTATGTAATGTGACCGTAAGCCAGGAGGATGGTGACAATCAGGTGAAAGAGGAAAGGAAAGAGAGCGAGAATCAGAAATGATTGTATTACTAACGGAACTGGAAGAAAGTTACAGAGTGAGAGAGAAAGAGGGAGAAAAAGAGAGAGACGGAGAAAGAGAGAAAGAGGAAGAGAGAGGGAAGGAGAGGGATAGAGAAAGAAGGGGAGAAGCAGAGAGAGAAAGAGAAAGCGAGGGAAAGAGAGGGAGATAGAGAAAGGATAGTGGAAGAGAAAGAAAGAGAAAGAAAGAAAGAGGAAGAGAGAGAAAGAGAGAGGGAAAGAGAGAGATAGAAAAAGAAGAAGAAAGAGAAAGAGAAAGCGAGGGAAAGAGAGAGCTATATAGAAAGAAGGAGAGGGGAAGAGAGAGAAAGAGGGAAAGAGGAAGAGAGGGAAAGAGAGAGATAGAAAAAGGAGGAGAGAAGAAGTGAGAGAAAGAGAAAGCGAGAGCGATAGAGAAAGAAGGAGAGAGGAAGAGAGACAAAGAGAAAGAGGAAGAAAGAGAAAGAGAAAGGGAGAGATAGAAAAAGGAGGAGAGAAGAAGAGAGAGAAAGAGAAAGAGAAATCGAGAGCGATATAGAAAGAAGGAGAGAGGAAGAGAGAGGAAGAGAAAGAGGAAGAGAGAGAAAGAGAGAGATAGAAAAAGGAGGAGAGAAGAAGAGAGAGAAAGAGAATACGAGAGCGATATAGAAAGGAGGAGAGAGAAAGAGAGAGGGAAAGAGAGAGATAGAGAAAGAAGGAGAGAAGAGAGAGAAAGAGAAAGCGAGGGAAAGAGAGAGCGATAGAGAAAGAAGGAGAGAGGAAGAGAGAGAAAGAAGAAGAGAAAGAGAGAAGGAAAGAGAGAGATAGAGAAAGAAGGAGAGAAGAAGAGAGAGAAAAAGAAAGCGAGGGCAAGAGAGCGCGATAGAGAAAGAAGGAGAGAGAAAGAGAAAGAGGGACAGAGAGAGAAAGAGGAAGAGAAAGAAAGATAGAAATAGAGAAAGGGATAGAAAGAGAAAGAGAAAAACAGAGAAAGAGCAAAATTCCTTGGAGAGCATCAAGACCTGCCAGATTCCTTAGAGAAACAGACGCGAGAATGTTCGGGTTCCTGCCTTAAATGTCAAAAGGCGAACGAAGTGCAATAATATCTGAATGTGGTTCTGCTTTAATAGTTAATATCTGTCGCCAACAATACCGATCAGCTAAAGAGTTACAAATCCGACTTTAATAAAAACCGGACATTCAGACCCAGATATCATCTTCTTCGCTACTGACACTGAACTTTGACCTGAAACTAATAGCTTTTCGTCACCAATGGATGACATCTTTTCGACTAAACGACCTTTGGCGTTTTCAGGTTCAAATTACGAAAACGCTGGCCACTTCAAGCAAACTCGAGCGACAACATTTTCTCTAAATTGCGCTCTGTCACTCATAGAACACTGTCATAAGATTCGGTATGTTTATCATTCCATTCCCGTCTATGTCGCTCATTCCCCCGAAGCAACTCCACTTAAAATTCTTTCTGTGCCTATATTAATTTTGTATTCTCAATTTATAACAGTTTACTGGTGCTTTACTTAGTCTGGTGTGCGCACGTGGCCGAGTGGTTAGAAGGTTTGCATTCTGACTATGAAAACCGAGTTCTAATCTCACTATGGTCGATTTGTCAGTAAAGAGACTGATGTTATCGGAGGGGTCGATCCCAGCGTGAGGCACCGTTGGAAAGTGCCCGAAAACCATATCACGGGTTGACCCAAGACGTGTGAGTGAAATTGGGTAGACAACAACATTTGGGTCACAAGTCATCGTGACCGAGGGTTTGAATGTGCTGATCTTGATCAAATTGTTGATCACGCTAGATAAAATGCTTTTTCCCAGAAACTGTAACTAAGGTCTGCTCAGCATAGTTGCAGTATAAACCACAGGTGGGTTCTGTGAATGAACCCAAATGCGCCTGTGCAAGCGTCTGCAATCGGGATTGGCTAGCCGCGCTAGTAGACAGGTATCCTCGAATACGAGTTGCCAGCTATTCATAATTACATATACTTAGTCTGGTACAAGGTAGTAAAATATTTACAGTGGTATCATACCACTAGTGTAAAATCCAGACCCCCAAATGGAACACGCTCAAGATGCTGGAAAAATGAAGCTGCCTGCACTTACCATGTTCTAACTTTAAAAGAGTCAGATCAGACCAGAAATAGAATACTGCCGCCATAACTGAGATGGATCTAGCTCAAGTTTTTACGCAGTCTTATGGGTGATGAATTATTTTCTGCCTTGCATTCTTGCTTTATCACTGAAGCAAGATCGCATGCCTATCGTTAATCAATCTATGGAATATCACCTGACGGGAGGCACGGTGGAGTAAGGAGTAATGGATAGCGGCTTGGATTGAGTAATTGGAGAGCCGAGTTCGAATTCCAGTCGAATCCATTACACTCACTTACGTGCTAATACCCTTGGGAAAGGTGTGAATCCTCTTCTTCTCCCTCCAGCTATGGGTAAATAACAGGACAGACTGGGTTCTATAGCCTTGGATGGCAACTGGTCTAGGAGAAGGAAAACTCTGAATTCAAAACCTGCGAAAGGGCGTTTGGTGGCCTTGTGGCACGTAGTGCACCAGGTCTCTGTATTCGGAACCTTCAAAAAGTGTGGATGGTCCGGCACGAAACCTTCAAATCTCATGTGCTATACATGCGGTTGGGGACCGCTTGTGAATTCCAAATTCCCATGAAATTCCAATATTGGAGCCGGCTCAACCCACCCCGGGTGAATGCCGTTACAGGTACGGGTATATCATCTGACGGGGTACAGTCCTTGGTTGCAACAGTTCCATGCAATGCACACAAGAGCCAACTATCCAAATTCCAATTCCCTCGGTAAGAAGAAAATTCTTTTCGGACAGCTATTTCCCAAGAGGATCTCCTTTATACAACAGATTCCTGAGAAATATGCTTCCATGTCCACGGCAATCATAATGTCTAGTATTAACAGTTAACTAATCCATATAATCCTTAAAATGTACAATACAAACGATACAATTCAGTTACCATTTATTTTGAGTGGGTATAGAGCCCTGCATTGGGTGAGCAATAGCGTACAAGATTAGGCTGTCTAAATTGAGTTCGTCTTAAAGATATAATACTACAAAATTTTTGAATTTTTCTACTTGCGATTCTTAAATAAGCTAATGAGAGAAAAAATCCCTGTAAAATATAGTAGCAATTTTCTTTTAAATGTTGCCGAGATCGCTACTTGAATCTTGCAAACTTAATCCTAACTTCTCGGTGGGTCTCTCATCTCAATACTAACGAGAGCCGATATTTATAAGGCTTCTTTGAACACAGAAGAGCTTGCAGCAATATTACGGTGAAATATCGCTTCTTATCAGATCACCGAACTTAAGCAACGTCGAGCCTCAAGTTGACGAAGACAATCGGAAAGAATTCGCTCCTCCACTTCGTCTTTATGTCACCACACACAAACGACTATAATTCACCTGCAGGTAATACCTGATCTCATCACTGAACTCTAAAACTCACCGTTCGATAAATTGGGAATGTATCTGGTGATATCCGTTATCATATTCCCATGAAAATCTTGCTGCAACCACCAGCAATCTGTCGGCCTTGTGCAAGTAGCCAATTCCTTTTGTGAGCATTATATTAGGTTTCTCTTCGAGAGCGACTCGTGTCATGTAATTCAGCACTACCTGCATTTGCCGTGTTATCTTCAACTAAAACGGTTCCCCAACCAGACTAGACACACAGCCGAATGAGAACAAGTCCTGTCAAAGAGTGGATACATGTTCTTGCAGAGACAACGGTCATCTTAGCAAAATGAGTTATGTATGCTACCATTGTGGCGATGACATGAGATAGCTCTGTAAAGTGCCACTAAAAAAAGTAATCAATGGCTAGAGTTGCAGGCTCTCTGGATGGTGACCGGAATCTTTACTTTGGTCGACTGTTGATTGAGTTGGATACTTGGACAAAAATGGGCACCGCCTACTTATCCAACATACGCTACACAGGAATGAATACGTGTCCGACTTTCAAATATGACTGGGTAACTCGTCGAGTGCTCAGCTGCATCCCATCCTTAAGTCCAAACCTGTTCATGGGGCTGGTGATAATGAATGTTCCGTTGGCATTCGAGGGGTGGTAGCTATATTTGCTCTGATCTGTACTTTACCAAGCGTCTGTATATTGTGGCAATTCATAATCTAGTCTAATAATAGGACAGTTTTTATGTGATAACTCTTGCTAACAGTGAGGTATAACCAATGCTCCATGTCCAGCAATTCGTCAAAATAAGAGTTCGCATCCTCTAACGGCTGTAATTGATGTTTACAGAACATATGTGAATATCGATGACACCTGCTTGCACTGGACACTTTCGCCATATTGAGCATTATCGAAGTATTTGTAACAGTCTAAAGCAGAGTTATAATTGCTGCACTTTTATGAGTGTTAATATATAACAATTTTTTACAGTGAAGTTCACCCTATACAAACCCGAAAGCCACTCAAGGTAGAGGGTTACAGAGTAATAGATACAGTTTATGTTAATATGTGGGGAAGATAACGCTGAACCTTAGGCTTCAGCTGGTTAAGATTGTACTAATCGGGAAAACATCCCTTTGGGAGTCGATTCCAGAGAGCAGTGCTTCCAGAGATGAAGTTGCTTGTGTGGAACTTACTTCTTACTGCCCAAACTGCAACCCCCTTGATTATTATGTGTGGGAGCGAGAAACCAACAAAATTCCTTGTAACACCAAAGATGAACTGAAGGCAAGGATTATGGCAGCATTCGCCAACTTATACAAGGAGACCGTCCAGAAGAGTTGTAGATGATTCCGTAGTCGCTAGATGCCGGAGTTGAAGCCAATGGCGATTTTATTGAATAAATTTACTCTTCAGTATTTCATGGTATTTTTTGTGTAATTTCGGCAAATATATCTCTTAACAGAGATGCCCGTGTTATTTTCATTCTTGAGTAATTTTGAACAATTTATCTATCGCACCCTGTATACGATGCATTATCGATCACCCAATGCCCGTATTGATTTTCATTTTAGAATAATGTTAGTCTAGTGATCATTTATCATTACCATAAGCCAACAGTCGATTTCTGATCGCATAAGTGTCAGTAGTTCGATCCTACTTTATTACGAGACGCACACACTTAGATATAATTTTTTAATTGTTCTTACACCGTGATAATGAAATAAAAGAAACCTTTTTATGAGATATTGTGAGATGAACTATTGTTTCTATGTATGTATAAATCTACTTATCTATTAATTTCGATTAGTGCGTATATTTCTTAATCTCAGTTTATCCATCGCAATTCAATAAGCTAAGAGATTATCTGTTAAGAAGGCTTACAACCGAACTAGAAATTATAGGCATCAAAACCAAACGAGTACAACAATTTATATATCTGGATTAGGTCTTACCAAATGATGCAAATGTGACACTGAAATCCAAAGGCTCATTGGAATAGGGAAATATGCCTTCAAAAAAGCTAAACAAAGTATTAAGAAACAGAAAAAATGTCATTAGAATAAAAGAAACGTGTGCTGAACTGCTATGGAATATCAATTCCTCCTATTAGGAGGATTGATATTACATTATCACCATTGATTTCTGGAAATGATAAAATAATCACTTAACTAACATTATTCTAAACGAAAATCAATAAGGGTAATCGATAATGCATTGTATAGGTAACCGAAATTAATTGGTATAAAAATTACCTGACTATTTTCAGATATTTTTCTCTCCTTATTCCAAGTATTAGTTGTCAGAAAAATTGTTTTAGGAAAAGTATATAATAGGACTGTTATTTTCGATACAAGAGCTAGTATGTAGCACTAGTTGCATGTTCAATGAATGCCAAATGTTTCCTCAGCTATATTGCCATCACCATTAGAGATGTGGAGGTCCTACACTTTGATCGCAGACCGACGGTCAGAGGGTAGGGAAAACCATAACTTGAGTAGCAGTAGCTGCTCGATCAATGAATGCCGAATGTTTCCATAATTACTATATTGCTACCCCAATTGGTTCTCTGTCCCTACTGTTTTCTTTGAACTCCTTGATAAAATCCAAAGAATCAGCAATATTATTGGTCCTGATCTAGCGGTTCGTCTTCTGTCACTTTCCCATCGCCATAAGGGTGTCTCTCTGTGTATTTTATATTAATACTTTCATGGTAATTTTTCAAACGAGCTCTTCGCTAAGGTACCTATACATTATAAATTTAAGCGCAGTACTAGATTGGTAATGAGGTCTCATCAATTTACAGTTAAGCTGGTTAGATGTAAACGTAAGTTCTACAACAACACTTTATTTTGTCACGCTTCTCGATTTTCAGAACTCTCTTCCGGCTCCATGCTTTCCAGCCAATATTAATCTCCAAAAATTTAACTGCAGTGTTAATTACTATTTACTAATCTCCCAGAATACTCTTTTCTCTTCCCGATAATTATTAATGTATGTGTTCCTAATTCTTCCACACTCTGTAACCCCTTGTGTCATACACGCTTTACTGCCTTACGTTGAGGTAATACCAATTTATACCACTAATATTACCATTACCACTGGCAGTAATGTCCTCAAAGATGAAGATGAAAGTTCGGGCCACAGAGATGTGGCGCTATAGAAGGATGATGAAAATATAATGATCAAAGCTTGCAAGCAACGAGAAAGTTTTAAAAAATTTGGTAAAAAAATAAAAGAACACGTGTGCTTAGGAAGAGTTGAAACCTTTGTGCCACGTAGCGAGGAAAAGGGGCTTGGAAATTTGACACTCACAGGACATGTTACACACAAGAGAACCAAAGGGAAACAGTGAATAACATATCTACTAAGCTTCTGTAAATACATGATAGAAGAGAAGCTAGGAGAAATAGTCAAGGTAAAAATACTACTTAGAATAAATGAAGTTGCGGAGAGACATGTCCTGCCACCTCCCGAAAAGGCACGGCACATAGAAAAGAAGCATATAGAAAATCAATGTTGATGATGTCTTGGCAGTTTCCCAATTTTTTTTTTTTTTTTTTGCTTTGAAAATAAATATTGAATTTTTTTTTTTTTTTTACCTGGGTTCGAACACCGACCACTGGTTTTTCTGTTAAATCGTTGCCTCCACTTCGCCTTTCCACAAAATAATTGAACATTATTATCAATATCGGGTATTATCTTGAATACAGTAGGAATGGAAACAGGACGTGTTGAACAAGCCTCGGCATATTGGGAATAACTTCTTTCACTGTGTATTTGTCTACTTACACCCGGACCCTACGCCGCGTAAAAATTCTTCAACCAGCCAACGAAAAGATGCCACCCCTTTCAGAATTATAGCGTCACGGAGGCACACAGTGCCACACACATAACAGCAGAATACTGAATCGACAAGGCGTTAAAACTGTGACATTGAAACTAAGGGGAAAAAGAAATATATGACAGATATAATGAACTGTGCGAAATAAAATTTAGTTTGAAGCAAATGGAGAAAGGCGCCCTCTGTAATGCGGTTGTTAGAAAATAATTTCACAGGCCAGTTAACTCGGATAGTGAGTTCGAAGTTTACTGCAGCTTATGCGAGAAATGTACGAATTTACTAAAATAGATTCAGAATTCTTAGCTAATCTCAATAAATATGAAGGCGCCGGAAAAATGACTAGCTAAACAAAAAAAAAAAAAATTATAAATTCGCCTAATGCTAAATTTTTGTTATCTGTACCCTATCTTACATCAGTGAAACAAAAAGTACCATATTGTTAAAAATCTGACATGTTTTTCAGCGCTCTATACGTTGTTAACAAACAGCGTTTACAACTTTATTTTTAATAAATATATCTTTATGTATTTATCTTTAATATTTATGTATTTTCAATTCAAATTTTAATAATTGCTATATATAAATAGAACAGACGTGACCAAGATTATAAATTTCATGTACAGGCGTTGCTTGATATTGGAAGCGAAAACTGGCTCATACAAAGGTCGTACAAGATGGAAGACATCACACACACGCACACACGCACACACGCATACACACACACAAACAAACAAACAAAAACACACACATATATATTTAGTTGAATGGATATGAGTTTGTGATATTGGTTTTCGCGCTTATGCGATCCTGAGACAAACTCTATTTTAGCTCTATCACTGATATTGAGCGCTTTCCAATATGCATCGCACATATATAATATATATATAAAATTCTAATAAATACCGCTCATATATAAAATTCATATATATATGCATATAAATACAGACACAACACACACACACACACATACATATATATATATATATATATATATATATATATATATATATATAAAAGGGATCCGGTGAAATAAATTATTATAATGGAGCCTTAAAGTGGTCTATTTTTTTCTTAAAAAATATATATATCTATATCTCTCTCTCTCTCTCTCTCTCTCTCTCTCTATATATATATATATATATATATATATATATATATATATATATTATCCCACACCGATAGCACGATCCGAAGTTTCATGCACAACAAAATCTTCAAGTGCTGAGTATAGATTCTTACTCAGTATAATAGAAAATTGATACTCATCACCTGAAAATTGCATTGTGCATGAAATTCCGAGTTGTTCTATCGGTGAGAGATAATATGTATATTTATTAATGTATACTTAATAGCTCTGTTGCATTACATCGAGCACTGTTTTATTAACACCAGTACCTGATGTGCGATATATATATATATATATATATATATATATATATATATATATATATATATATATATATATATATGTGTGTGTTTTAAAATAATTGTCGGACTTTGTGCATTTCATAATGTGTGACGTCATTTGTTTACATTTAATACGCCATGAGCAGATATGAATGTACGTGAGAGATTCATAGAAGATTGAAGTTCAAATACAGTAAATTCGACCTTGCTAACTGAACGCTCCTCTGTGGTCAAATCGGTAAAGGCACGTCAAGTTAAATGACGGTTCCGTATAGAATACAGTTTCGAATCCTTTCGGAGGACGAATATTTTCTGTGAAAATTTCTCGGTCATTAAGGACGGTAAAAATTGTTTAATACTGTTTATTATAAACAGATCATTTACTTAAATATTTGTATCTATAAAAAAAGAATGTATAACATAAAAATGTCTTTTTATATATATATATATATATATATATATATATATATCAGGTCATCCCATAAGTTCTGTCCGAATTTTGAATAAAGAAAACAAGTGACTAAATGTTACATTTAATTACAGATTCAATCAGCAGTGTATTTTCCCTGATTATCTATGACATCCTTCCATCTCTTAACATGCTTACTAATTCCATTACTGTAAAATTCTTTTGGCTTTGATTCGAAGAACTCACAAATGCCAGTTTTAACCTCTTCCTGTGTTGCAAAAGCTGTTTCTTTCAAATGATTCTGTAAGCTACGAAACAAATAGTAGTCTGAAGGAGCAAGATGTGATTTATGCTGTGTGGGGTTGCGCATTGTCCTGATGAAACATCACCTCTTTTCGATTCACAAGAGCAGGTCTTTTTTCTCCAAAGCTTGGTTCAAACGCTCTAATTGCTGACAGTATATTTGAGCATGAAGTGTTGCATTAGGTGGTAAGAATTCAAAGTGGATTATTCCTTGGCGATCCCACCAGAGTGAAAGAAGAACCTTTTGCCCATGAAGTTCCCTTCTCGGCTGTGGCTGGGGTTCTCCCCCTTTACCCAGCTACTATCTACAACGCTTAACATTTCGATTTCATTTTTCGTCGCCAGTCACAAGTCTATCCAAAAAAGGTGAAACAAGTTGGCGTGAATGGAGAGAAGAGTTTATGTCAACTTGGGATTAGAGGTTGTTTTCAGACAATTCATGAGGCACCCATTTTCCAAGTTTAGGAACTTTTCCAAGTTGTTGAAGATGACGATGAACAATTGTATGGTTTGAACTGAGAAACAATGCCAATTCCTCAACTGATGAAGCAGGATTATCTTCAAGGTCTGCTTCAAGAAGCTTTTCATCAAACTCAACTGGACGTCCGGTTCGATCTTATCTTCAAGGATAAAATCTCCGCCTCTGAATTTTGCAAACCATCTTCTGCAAGTTCTTTCATTCACACATTCCTCTCCATAAACTGAGTGAATGTTTCTAGCCGCTTCGGCTGCTGAGTTTCCTTTCTTGAACTCATAAAGCATTCTGTGCCTCAAATGATTCTTGGGTACTTCCATGTTAGCAGGGTTTTAATCAAACAAATTTTAATTTTGTTGTTCTCTGAAATAAAATTTGATTAGATTAAATGCATCTAAACATAAAAATAATGTTCAGCTTCATTAGACATTATAAAGTACTCTTTAAATTTCGTTCATTTTAACAAAAAGTTAAAATTCGGACAGCACTTATGGGATGACCTGATATATATATATATATATATATATATATATATATATATATATATATATATATATATGCATGCACATATATTTAATATGCAGGGGGGAGGGTAGTTTATGTTAATAATTATAGTGGTCTATATGATATATATAGCCGAAAGCGCTCGGAAATACCAGAACATTCGGACAGTTCTTACACACTCTTTGTCCAGAAAAAAAGCTCTTGTCAGAACACAAGAAAATTAAATAAAAAGCTCAACCGTAGTACCTTGTCTGTCGTTTCTAATGAAACATGCATAAAGGAAGATTGCTGCCTATATATATATATATATATATATATATATATATATATATATATATATATATATATATATATATATATACACACACACACACACATACACACACACACACACACCACACCGTGCGCCGATGGCTTAATGGTTAGAATCTCCGACTGACACCGGTTCAGTCGGGTTTGACCCTAGCTGGAGGCAACCGGATGTCTAGCCACACTGATGAGCAGCTGGAGGCAACTGGATGTCTAGCCACACTGATGAACTGTGAAACAGCGAAACAGTCTGTATGTGGATGACGGTATATATATATATATATATATATATATATATATATATACTTGGTTGGATTGATGTGAGTTTGTGACCCTGGGTTTCACGCCTTTGCGATCGTCAGACAAACGTGTATTAGTGTTATTATGGGGGATCGTCGTCGTGATGTCATCGTGCTAACGCAAACATAGATGCATGTTCATACCCCCGATGAGGTACGCAGATACATATACACACTTGCTCGTCCGTCGGGACTCATACATATATAAACATATGTGGGCAGTTTCAGATTTGACATATGTATATGGGTGCTGTTGTCTCTATACATACGCATTTGTATGTTGAAATTCAAAAGACTGGAAGTGTAGCGAAAATTTCTCGTGAATGTCTCGTGAATGTATACATGTCAACAATCAGAGCATTTTTCTATTTTTCACTGAATAATATTTCCTCGCATGCATGTGTATACGTGTGGTGGGGTCTGTGTAAAATTATGATAGGTAAAAATTATTATTATTTTTATTTTTAATTTAAAAAAAAAGGGTTTATTTGTTATATTTTAAAGTTGGTTATTTGCTTGTTTTTGATGACTGTGTATATGTAACTGGTAGAAATTTCGGTTTGTAATCCTTATTGGTTATTTCTTATGGTGATATTTAATATGCAGGGGGAGGGGGTAGTTTATGTTAATAATTATAGTGGTCTATATGATAATAGGAGATGTGATGTTGTAGTAATGTTGTAAGGAGATTGGTGGTAATGATAATATAAGTAGCTAATAGTTATTGTAAATTGGTAGAAGTGATTAGTAATGGTGGTGGGAGAATGACAATAACAATAAATGTAATTATTGTGGTGGTAGCTTGAACTAAAAAGTGATGGTGTTTTATTTTATTTTGTTATATATATTAATTCATTTAGGTATAAATCCTGATGGTAGCTATTCTGTGTAAAATTATGATAGTTGAAAATTGCTATAATTTTTACTTTAATTTACAAAAAAGAAACAAAAAAATTTTTGTTATTATTTTAAAGCTGGTTATTTGCTTGTTTTTTTTTTTAAGTTTTTTAATGACTGTGTATATGTGACTGGTAGAAATTTCAGTTTATATATATATATATATATATATATATATATATATATAGAGAGAGAGAGAGAGAGAGAGAGAGATAGAGGCAGACAGAGAAAAAGAGCAAGAGATATGAAACAGTCTAACGTGTTCCACTTTTATTAAGGTTCTGCCAGAGATTGAGATATGGAGAATGAGAAAAATTAAATCCTGGTATTTTTACATTTGTGTTGTTTGGTTATTATTGATCAGTCTTGTATTTCTTAAATGGGCGCGTCATTTCTCCTTGAATATGGAACGCGGTATTAACGTTGGTTCAAAAGATTCAAGTGCAGGTGATACATAATTGACCAATGAAACTCAAACAACACTAATGTAAAAGTACAAGTCGGACATTCTTCTTTTTTCTCCATATCTCAATCTCTGACGAAGCTTTAATAAATGTAAAGCCAAATAATCTTACGGAGAAGGCACCCTTAGATTGCTAAAAAAAAAAAATCAAGGTTCTTTAGATGGTTTTCAGTAATTGATCTGAATACTGTCAGGTAACATTGTTTATTCCCGGGTGACATTTAATGTCATCCAACAGTAAACGTGCGGAGAAACTGATGTGTTGTGTACAGGTGCGCGGTAAGCCCATCGGGAGTATAGAGCCCTTTAGCCTTCATTAAGCTAACCAACTAGGAGAAGGAAATCTACAATGTAACAGCTGCGGCTTGACATCATCCAATATTGTTGACTGATTCTTTCTTTTGGTTACAGGTTGTTCTTGCTTACAGGTTAGATTTGAGGAAGTTTTATATTGTAAGTCACAACTGCGTCTTACAATGATGAAACCCGATAACGGGATGTCAGCCAGTCCAAACACACACGTATATATATATATATATATATATATATATATATATGAAAGAGCGAATATATATATGAATGTATATATATATATATATATATATATATATATATATATGAAAAAGCGTATATATATATATATATATATATATATATATGAAATATATATATATATATATATATATGAAAGATATATATATATATATATATACATATATATATATGAAATATATATATATATATATATATATATATATATATATATATATATATATATATATATATATATATATCAGGTGTAACAGCAAAATTGTCCAATTGTTAGATTAAGATTTGAACCGATATCTTTTCAATTGTTTTCATACTACGACCGGACTCTGAGCATTAAGAAAGTATAATTAATCTTAAAACTTAACAGACGAATCGTGACGAAATCGATCCTTAACGAAAATGACATAGCTAAGAATTGCTCATATTATATATATATATATATATATATATATATATATATATATATATATATATATTATTCCAGGATTATTTTACAACTTATTCAAGATAATCTTTGACCTCTCTAACCTTCTAACTTTCTATCCTGGAGTAACATGTTGCCTCAAAGGTTTCAACTATGATTTCATTTTCAAGTCTTTTTTCACAGCTCTTTAAACTGTCATAGCTGAAACTCCTCGCTTAGTTGCCAAACGTCTTATGGGTTAAATTGGATGTTTTCGGATCAATCTCTTTCGCTCTAAGTTGAAATGATCATCCCTCTGTCTGCTGTGACCTCCTGATCCAGTTGTTGGAGGCCGTTGTTGAAGCCATTGGCGATTTTATTGAACAAATGTACTCTTTGTGTAATTTTGGTAAATAAATCTGTTAAAATGAGATGTGCTATTTTCATTAGGCGACAATTTATTCATCGCACCATGTGTATGCATATATATATATGTGCGTGTGTGTATGTATGTGTGTGTGCGTGATAGAAATTATTAGGAGGATTAAAACGGGCCTCGATGACGACGAGGTAACGATTTAGACTCGATATAGCGCCGCTCGAACACATATTCCGTGGTGGAACTCATCCGTTTTTCCCTTACCCATAGGACTGTGCCCCCATGAGCCACGACGTCTATCCCCAAGTCGCTCCACCCAGAGCATTAGAAGCCGGTTCAAGCAAGGATATACAAGTGATAGAAATGATTAGGAGTATTTGAGGTAAGCATATTTAAGTAATTCATCAAATCTAGAATTGAAACCTGGACCATTAAGATATGAGACAAACGTCGTACCTACTGTACCAACGGGTCTCGTTACCTCTTTGTTGATACAGTTAGTATGACGTTTGTCTCATATCGTAATGGTCCGGGTTTCAATTCTCGGTAGTGAATGCGCACTGCTGATGAGTCCCAAATATAGGACGAAACGGCGGTCCAGTGCTTTCTGCATTCTGTTGAGTTTTTTCTTCGAGACTCGATGATATATATATATATATATATATATATATATATATATATATATATATATATATATATACTAATATGGTGTACCCACCAGGCAACTTGCCAGAAGTTCTAACACCTTAGAAGAAATCCTGAACAAGGAAATGACAAACAACTACCTACTCAATAAAATTAAATGCGCAAGCCTTGATTATCTCGGTAGAGCAAAAAACGCTTCACAACGTCAACACTAAACGAAGGACAGCATGAGACGTTACTCGAGTTTCTCGCTGTCGAGATCTATAGACGACTAGAACGCCTACACACACACTCACACACACACACACACACACACACATATATATATATATATATATATATATATATATATATATATAGGTCAAGGTCTGATCCTTCTCCTCCCCAATACTAAGTATGATTGAGAGAAATATTAAATTAAACCCTCTCTAAACTCTACCATGTCTCTCTAACCACTCCTTATTACCCTCTCTGTTAAATTACAAAACTTACACTACCCATCAATTTTTCATTTCATTTTTCGTTTCATCTTTTTGGAAGTGCTATCTGATGATGCGGCGTCCTTTAAAAGGGCTCTGGTGAAATAAATTATTATAATGGAACCTTAAAGTGGTCTGTTTTTCTTTAAAATATAAGCCCTGGATTTACATTGGGCTCTCAGGATTTCATCCTCCTTGACACTACCCATACGTATTACCAAGTTTTTCATAACTATATATATATATATATATATATATATATATATATATATATATATGTATGATAGATAGATAGATAGATAGATAGATAGATAGATAGATAATAAAATTGACGGAATTATTGTGTAGAGTCAGATCATCTTACATGGAAGATAGCCATCAAAGGGCCTAAAATAACCAAGCTAGTGTAAATGATTTTCAATAAATGATTTGAATATTGTGAGATTGTTAGCATCTCCTACGTTATCCGACATTGCCTATTCTCAAGTAACTTTTGGTGTCGCCAAACAGTAAACAATCGAAACACAAAAAATAAGAATGTAAAATTCTTTACTGGTCGATATCACATTGGAGATGAATTTAAGTTTGACTTGCTTTTACTGACAAATGTTCTCTGTCAACAGATTGCGTGACGTGGATGCCAGGCACGAGTTTATATGAATAATTATAATCTGACTCATATATTTACTTCTTTTTTCTTTATTTATTTAGCGTAAATCCTAATTAAATATTAGTTTTCAAGTTCTAATTCTGCATATATTTGAATATGGTTAACTGCTAGATTCATCCGGAGACAAGAGTTGGATAACATAAACATTTTTAAAAATACATGATGCGTCAGGTATTTAAGTCATAAATGATCAACTTTAACTGAAAACCTTGTTAAGACATATTTTATTTTAGGAAAGGAAAAGACCCATCTCATTCGATGTTTAACCGCCAACCACACAGATTCGGAGATATTCGTCTTCTTCAATGTTGCCAGGACCTTCGTTGTTAAGATAAAAATTAAAGAGATTCGGGCCTTTGTCAGAAATGTTCTTTTACTTGCCAAAAGAAAAAAAAAAAAAAACATTCTTGACGGTTAGACATAGTCCGGTATGTCGAATTCATGAGGAAGTAAGAATTAGCAAACTTAACCCTCACAGGGCATAATGATGGGAAAAAAGATAAGGAAAGGAAGACAGACATCTGCCAACATGACAACCAAATATGCATAGCGAAACGGAAGACGGGTGGCTTTGCAAAAGATAAACACTGCAAAAGGAGAAACAAGGGATAGATGAAGGGACACAGGACATAGAAGAGGGAAGTGGAGGGTGAACATAATCAAAACACATTTCCCCTATGCTGTTTTCTTTACTAAAACTATGGATCTTGAGATTGATTGTATTATTGGAAACCACAAATATAAAGAGAGAGACAGAAAGCGTTCAATGAATTTTACAGAAAATACAAAACAATGCTCAACATGTCTTAGTGATTTTTAAGCTTTGAAAGATGAGGGGAACAACGCAAATGAAAAAAAATCTTGTGAAGGAAGCATTTTTTCTGAAAAGAAATAAAAAATAAACATTAAATAATATTGAAAATTGATGTCAAGAACCAAAAAATGAAAATTCAATAAATAATGCATCATATTAGATATATATATATATATATATATATATTACGATAAACGTGCAATCAATTTACAAATACATGAATTATTCACACAAAAACTAATGCAAAGGTTAATGATTTAAATGGCGAGACATCCATCATCGCAAACAATTCCAATAATATACAAAAACCTCCGTATCCGTTATGAATGAAATGATCCTTGTTTATATAAATTTCTGCCGTATTAGTTCTTATTTTTACTACAAGCTTTCGTCTGTTCCTACAGACATCTTCAGGTATAGAATAGATGTTGTTCTTGTTTTTTCTCTTAGTAATAAGAGGACAACGAAAATATATGTATTGTTGTATCCGAAATGCTACTGAAAATGAGTTATTGTTTTTTGGAGCGCGCAGAAGCAACGCTGAGTTTGATTTTGAATTTTTAAAGGTTGTGCGTTCTTATAAAATATGGTGATGAAAAATTTTTTACTGGTAAATTTTTTTCTGTCAAAGTGGCATGAACTATATTGTTCAATAATTACAGTAATGTCGCACTTATTATCCAAAAGTCGCACTTGGATCAGTTATTTAAATTACGATAAACGTGCAATCAATTTACAAATACATGAATTATTCACACAAAAGGTTTTTGTATATTATTTGAATTGTTTGCGATGATGGATGTCTCGCCATTTAAATCATTAACCTTTGCATTAGTTTTTGTGTGAATAATTCATGTATATATATATATATATATATATATATATATATATATATATATATTATAATTATTTTTTTTTAAATATGATTACTTCGCTACATAAGAATTCTCATGTTTCAAAAACGAGAGCCGAAACCCTCAATATAATTATTAAAATTAAATTGAATTAAAGTATCAAGCCCTGTTTCATCCTCAAGCGAAAATTTAGGAATAATTTTGAAATTATATAAGTTTATTCGCAAAATAAGATACTATGGAAACGGCTAGAGTGACCATCTTGATAAGGGGCATATGAATTAATTTGTATCCACATATCAGTCACCTTCAGAAAGAGGTCAAGCCGAGGTAGGATCGGGGTGTCCATTTCAAAGTGAATGATGGCATTGATGTACGCACATCGTCTGGTCAGTCCCAGGGAAAGATAACTGTTGGCACCATAATACGTCGTAAAGTGTCTAAAGAATTTGATTTTATTTATTGATTTTTTTTCCTAAAAAGCTGTTTCGTGCATAAACGCGTCGCACTGAACTACAATTTGTTTTTTTGACGACTTCATAAAGGTTTTTTTTTTATCTTATGATTGGGTTAAGCTTTTAAACCTTTTATTATACTATGAAATTGAATATTTTATGCCAATTATTTAATGCGAAAATTTGTTGATGTCGGCAAAAAACCGTTAACTCATGTCTATGGCTTAATACATTTTCATTATTTAGAAACTTAATAATGTGAAGTTTTTCATCTAGGCATAAAGGGCATGGGTCATCCCCGGTTTTACAAATTCTTGTTCTATTTATTATTTTCGATTTTACTTTTGGTGTTTTATTCGTTTCTTTTAAATGCCACAAATATTTGGATAGAGATGTCTGATTTCTATTTCTAATATTATTGAAGGAGCTTTTGTGTTGTCTCCATCTAAATTTAAATTCATTCTTCGTTGAACCAATTTATATCCTTTCAGTGTTAGGACTCTCAAACAAAAAAACAAAAACAGTTGGGTAAAGGTACACAAAGCAATCCTAGCCACATTCGAAAGTAATCGTAAAATCTAATATAAAAAAAACAATATGAACTTTGGTATAACTACCGATAACACAAAACTAATATTCGAAAATTTGAAAAAATAATAAAAAAATGTTTTCCATATTATTTAACAAAACATGCTTTATATATATATATATATATATATATATATATATATATATATATATATATATATATATATATATATACACACACACACACATATATATATATATATATATATATATATATATATGCGTGCGCGTGTTCGGGCAATGATATTTTTATTAGTTTATTTTATTATATTACTTGTATGAGTGTGGACTTTATGAAAAATGTAATAAAAGATGCCCAAAAAGACATAAATTACCACCAGTATATATATATATATATATATATATATATATATATATATATATATATATATATATATATACAACTTGTGATTACTCCAAACACGATGTTGTTGACTGGATATATCATCCAACTCTTTCCGAATCATCTGCACTGTCCTCGGATTGACATCCGAACACTCTTAAATGTTCGTATTAGAGTTTCCAGCGCGAATGCCAAGCAGTTGCTTCCAAATTTCTGACGGAGTAAATTTGCGTCATGGTGCTCTTTTTCTCACAAACCGTTCTCAACGGAACCTACTATACTGGGCAGTCAACAAATTCTAAAGCAAACAACTATGCGCGAAAATTGAAATATAACATGCCGACAGTTCACACATCGCATCATATATATATATATATATATATATATATATATATATATATATATATATATATATATATATATATATATATATATATATATATTGGTATATGAAGAATTATAGTTTTATGGGATAAAAGTGCTCAATATCAGAGACAGAGCGTATGTAAATATAAATATAAAAGTGAACATTGAACTCAACACAGGCCTGACGATTGCGTCCTGCATGAAACAGCCTGTCGCCTCTGAGTGTTGACTTCAATGTTCACTCTTATATATATATATATATATATATATATATATATATATATTAAAAATTGAAAAGACCTTAACTGGAATTTATAAACAGGGATGATATCATTCATATACAGGTTCGGGGTTGATGTATCTTATTTATATTGTTTGCGAAGAAGTATTCTCGCCATTTAAATCATTAACCTCTATATTTGTTTTTTGTATGAATGATTCATGAATTTATAAATTATATTTGCACATTTTAATTGAAATTAAACATATATATATATATATATATATATATATATTAATATATATATATATCTATATATATATTCGTATATATATATATGAATATATATATATATATTCATATATATATATATATATATATTATATATATATATATATATATATATATATATATATATATATATATATTTTCATATATATATATATATTCACATATATATATTCATATATATATATTCATATATATATATATATATATAAGGGGAGATGGGTATATTTACATTTTTAATAATATGCAATATGGAACCTTCCACACTATCTACCACGATATAATCCTCAGAGGAGCATAGCTGTTGTAGTGACGAATGGCGATTTTAACCAAAAGCCACTCCGTGAAGCTTGTCTACAGCACGAATTTTCGCTTGAAAATCAGTCACGAAAGCCGCTAATAAAATATATCCGAAAGTGCCACGTAAGTTTCTAACTACAAATTGGTAACTGTATGATTACAATTATAAAAGAGAAATGGTCGCGTTGGTGATGACCAACTGAGGACAAGTGATGATGCTACACGCCTTCGTCTGAAATCTTTCGAAGGATGCGGATCCTTCGAATACACAGGGAATAAAATAACATCCGCCAAGAGAATTAAAATACGATACCCGACTTTCGCAGGGAAAAGATGAAAAGCATTTCTACTTTGTTAAATCACTATCTTGATCTCTGATAATAAATAAGTCAAGTGGAATGGATACAAAAATTTTGGCAGATATCTAGATCTGAATGCCATATTTTGTGTGTGAAGGAAAGCCGCAACAGTAGAATGACCAAATATATCGATACGAAAGGCTCCGGTACCAGTCAGTCAAACTGTTCAAAAGAAATATATCGCAAGCGATGAGAGAAATAAGTTGGAAAGTTTTCCTTCTGAAATATACACTTAAGAATCCAATTCTGTGGATATCACAATTTCTGATTAGCATCTTGTCTCGAGATACTTATTAACAATAGATATGAAATACAAGACTTTTATATTTTCCCTGAATCAAAAAAACAAAAGATTTCTGATTGAAAACATCTGAGACGCTTGTATCAAGATTTTAATTTTTTTCCTTAACTTAAGGCGAAATAATTCCTTGATAATTATCTCAAGAACTTATGTCTTTCCATTGTAATAAACATTTTGAAAAATTGAAATAAAAACAAAAAAGCATTTTATCTATCTATCTATCTATCTATCTATCTATCTATCTGTCTGTCTGTCTGTCTATCTGTTGTTTGTTTACCTGTTTAAATCTCTTCTTGTCTATCTAGTTATTCATCCCATTCTATCTATCTATCTATCTATCTATCTATCTATCTATATATATATATATATATATGTGTGTGTGTGTGTGTGTATGTTTGTATGTATGTATAATTAATTCTATTAATCTGCATTCCACCTATCTATCTATCTATCTAATTAATTTTATCAATCTACCTTCTATCTATCTATCTATCTATCTATCTCACTCTGTTTTTATTTCTCTACCACTCTTCATATTTATCTAGCTACTCATCTCCTTCTGTTATCTATGTATGTATGTATGTATGTAATTAATTCTATTTATCTATCTATCTATCTATCTATCTAATTATTTAATTCTATCAATCCACTTTGCATCTATCTATCTATCTATCTATCTATCTATCTATCTATCTATCATCTATCTATCTCTCCCATTCCTTTCATAGTTATCTATCTACTTTTGAATATGTTCGAAATTCCGTGAATAGTAATATTTTACTGATATCACGTAGATTAGTATATGATGGTGTGTAAATGTTCCTTTCAGTTGGATTGCCAAAATAACTTCTGAAATGTTACTTTTTCTCTTCCTTCACTGGCGCCGGCGTTATATTCATAAACATTTCAAATATCCAAATTTTCACAGACACAATGGAATTTCTAAATGAATGGACGGTTATTAATTACCAGAACAGTAGTTTTTTTTTTATTTTATTTACTTGAGTTTATCTAACAAACGAAATTAGGAAATAAGGAGACAAAATGTTTGAAGCTTCTTCCAATCGAACATTGTTAAATCAGGTGAAAAATATAAATTTTCTATTACTTTATATATCAAAACTTACGCGACAAATCAATTTAATTTTCCAAACATTTTCTTTTAGTAGAAATTCAACACATGAATAAAATGATATGATACTTCGCGGTTTTGTGGCTATATAGATATGCTCACACGTCAGAGCGGAGTTAAACTGCTATATCTTCGATATTAAGCACTATCCCACAAAGCCTTCTTACCTTAAATGTCCACCTATCAGCAAACCACTGAAAAACCAACAATATTGGCTTTAAAAAACTTTCAAATTAATTCATATATATATATATATATATATATATATATATATATATATATATATATATATATATATAGACTCTCCTGTCGAGATTCGACGTAAGAGGGTCAAGCAGATCAGTTTCAGGAAACCGACAGCCCGACACCGGCACATGAGATTTAATTATAGTGGTGAAGGCCTCGTGCAGGACCATCCACACTTTTTAAAGGGACGAATAAAGAGACCTGGTGCGCCGAGAGCCACAAGGTTCCCAAACGACCCTGCGCAGTTTTTGAATTCAGAGTTGTCCTTCTCCTAGACAAGTTGCCATCCAAGGCTATAGAACCCAGTTGGGCCTGCTATTTTACCCATAGCTGGAGGGAGAGGAAGAGGATTCATACCTTTCCCAAGGGTATTAGCACGTAAGTGAATGTAATGGATTCGACTGAAATTCGAACACTGCTTTGCGATTCCTCAATCCAAGACACTATCCTTTACTCCACTCTGTGTGTGTGTGTGTGTGTGTGTGTGTGTGTGTGTGTGTGTGTGTGTGTGTGTGTGTGTGTGTGTGTGTGTGTGTGTGTGTTAAGAGTTTCATTGAATAGTTTAGACGAGTGTCAACTTATATTCATTTGGATACTTTCATATTCACGAACCAGTTTTTAGGCATCATTATTAAAGTTAGGGAAAATCGCCAGGTTGATACAGATTATTTTATTCTGAGGTCTTTCGGCATCGCACAATGTCATCATCATGGTGATTATTTCAAGACAAATATTGTAGTGTTTATCAATTTCAAAATCAAAGTTGCTGCGTTCATCTGAAATTTTTTTTTTTACTTGTGATTTGTATAAAGCAAGTGAGGCTTGACTAATTATAATTACAAACCTTGATATTTAACGTTATCGATTGGACACATTTTATAATATTTTGTGCAGTATATATATATATATATATATATATATATATATATATATATATATAGCTTTAATTTGAAAAACTGTTTTTGAAGCCAAAATTGCTGGTTTGTCGGTGTTTTGCTGATAATAGGAATTTAGGGTATATGTTTTGTTTTGAACAAGAGGAATGAAATAATAGGCAAATGCAAACATTTAAATAAACATCTACTTTACTACCCAAATACTAATATAGATAGAAAAGAAAAATACCACACAAAACGCAATCTCATCACAAACACAATGAACCATATCTAGGATCTAATGCATAATAACCCCAAACAAAATCCAGAGTAAACACAATATCAACAAATAATTACCAACAAAATAATACCCAATCGTACAAAACACACACAAAATTCAATATGCAACTCACCATAAGTACCCCCCTTACAAAACGCAAAAAACACACACACGTTCTTCACAACAACCACAAAGTAATAAAGCAATAAGCAACAAAATAATACACAATCAGACAAAACACAAGCAAATTACCACAACTACACTCTTTACAAATGTCGAAAACACTAAATGTAAAAAAGCGAAAATAGTTTAAAAAAGCAACCAATAGTCTGCTAAATGTCCAAAACTATAACCAGGATCCCTAATATGCCTTCCTCCGGTAAGTGGGAGGTGGGAGTAAGTATAGGCACCGTCAATTGTAATCTTCTGTCTCCTGTTCTTTTTCGTCTCCTCAGTAAGGTTTTCTCGTTTTCCTTCACTCTCAGTAACTGTTTTGCGTCTTAGTGACTTCATCGCCTTACTTGAGGTGAAATAATTACAAAAATATGAATCCTTAATTTTCTTAAATAAGAATCAGGAAATATCAACTTCTGTTTTACGCATTTTCACTAAATTTTCTCTTTATATAATGATAATGTTATTCTTCCCTTCCATAACTTTAATGAGAAGATTTGAAAAAAATTAAATAATCAAATTAATATGTGATGTATTTGTATGAAATCTTCTTGAAAATTCTTTTTGCTTCGAGATTTACAATTTCTTTCATTTAAAACACAATTAACTCTGACTATAACTTTGTTGAAAGAGCGATTAAAAAATAGAAATTAAAAGGAAGAAAAAAGCAATATGTCCGTCAATTTACCCCCAGCATATTTCAATGTTTTTTTTTTTAAAAGAGTTTGAATTTTACCCTCTAAAAGGGCAACTATTTTCATTAAACAAACATAATTCCACAAAGTGATCGACATTTCGTCAGATGAATGCTTATCAATGATTCGAAAATTTAATCTTTGGATTTTCTTAATACGAATTCCTGGTTAAGAAGAAACGACTTTTAATGTTCACATCAATTACTAAGTACAAAGTTTTATTCATATCAACGGCATTTCACACGTTTTTTTTTGTTTTTTTTTCCAAAAGACCTATATTCCTAAATAATTAATAAAAGAAAGTCATTTTCTTTACTTATAACCTGATTTAGATATCATGCATTAACTTTCAATGAAAGAGATTTTTAATTATATTATTTAAATTTAGTTCCGCACATGACTGTTTGCCCTCAGTCATTTTCCAAGAAAGAAAATATTCCAACACCTCATATATATATATATATATATATATATATATATATATATATATATATATATATATGTATATATGTGTGTGTGTGTGTGGAGGGGTGGAATGGTTGTAGTGTATAATATGTGGGTGTGGCTTGCATCTTAATATAATTAATAAATTTTAATAATCCTTTGAAACCGAAAGAGATCCATTTTTTCTATCAGCAACTTATTCAATGTTTGATTTTCATGCAACGCAATATGCATTCATACATATTATATATATATAATATGTTAATATATAAATTATATATATATACACACGCACACACACAGAGATATATATATATATATATATATATATATATATATATATATATATATATATATACATATGCATATACATACACACCCACACTATATATATATATATATATATATATATATATATATGAGAGAGAGAAAGAGAGAGAGAAGTAAGTGTGTGGATGTTTGTAAGAAGTATTGCAGGTCTTTTCTAAAATTAATTTACTAGATCAATTCGGGCCAGAGAAACTTTCTATTTCTTTACGGTTTTATCATATATTCAATAATAATAATCCTAACTAAATTAACCAAATACTATTTAAAGTTTCCTTTGAATTTTAGATCTGTTTGCTTCATCTAGTTTGTTGCTTAATGCTTAATTTATGGCTGAATGTTTTAGAATTTTAAGTAAGGCCTTCTCTAAAATTTTATACAGCATGCACTAATAGGTTAAATAGTTTCAACATCCTAGATTAGTGTATATATATATATATATATATATATATATATATATATATATATATATATATATATATGCACGAAGTCGCGAGGGTTTGACCGTGCTTGCCTTCTTCAAATTGCTGATCACGCTAGATAATGCGCTCTCTTTCGGAAACGGAAAGTTCCACTCAACATAGTTGCAGTATAAATCACGGGTTGGCTCTGTGGGTGTTGAACAAACACAAATGTGCCTGAGCATGTGTCTGTAATACGGATTATTTAACCTCCCTTGTAGATTTGCATCTTCAGATCTTTGCATCCTTCAAGTTTTTTTTTTTTTTTTTTATATATATATATATATATATATATATATATATATATATATATATATATATATATATATAAACTGAATATATCTTTATTGGAAAAGCGATTAAAATAATTAAAGAAACAAAAAACAGTATACCTGTCAATTTATCTCCAGCAATATATATATATATATATATATATATATATATATATATATATATATATATATTACCAGCGTCTGATGAGATGTGAGGATATGCATCGAAACATGAATGCAGTTAAGTGGCAGTTTTACATATGTTCAAATGTAATACTTTATTATAAAGAGTTATCGGTCTACTATTTTATTGAGCCCTATTTTTAAATTTATGTTGTGAACGTTTGAATTTCTATTTGATTCGTTCTAATTTCATTTGTATGTACGCACACACACACACACACACACACACACACACACACATATATATATATATATATATATATATATATATATATATTCGCTTGAGGATGAAACAGAGCCTGATACTTTAATTCAATTTAATTTCAATAATTATATTGAGGTTTTTGGCTCTTGTTTTTGAAACATGGGAACTCTTATGTAACGAAGGCATCATATTTTTTTAAAAAATGTTTATATTATATATTTACATATAAATATATATATGTGTGTGTGTGTGTTTAACTAACTTTTACATTTCTATATAGTTTGGTTTGTTTGTTTAACGGCATATCAACTTCTTCTAGTTTATTTAATGAAGAAATTGAATTGTTTTTTTGAGATTTGGTAATTTTGTTTTCTTTACCAATAATGTATTGCTGCTAATTTTTTCCCAATAATGTATTGATGATATTTTGTCTAATATATTTTTATATTTCCATGTTTTGGCCTCAGTTTGGTGGTTCACTCTTTTCCCATAGATGTGACACTAATAGGTGCTAGCATCTGAGTAAGTGTGGCCATGGAATCAACAGCAATTAAGATGTGATACCAAGCCACTCAAAACTTCCCCGTCAGAGGCCTTGCTGCCGGATCTAATTTATTGTTATATCCTGGGCGAACGTTTATATAAACATAACTCTTTAGCTTGGCGTTAATGTAAATTTAGCAAAGGGAAATCAACTGCAATATTAAATGGCAAATAATCTACTCATCCACGCCTACGCAGCTGATTCCCACTACGATAACTAAGCAATTAAATAAGTAGCAAACAGATTACCGATAGAATGTAAATAAGCAATATAAGTAATATTAAAGACTACAGATGTTTTGTATCGATTAATTTTTATGATAGATTTTCCAAAATTACTAATAATCATTCTCAGATAAAGAGGAATTGCCGTCAGAAATTTTCCAAAGTTCATTTTGTAAGAAATTTGGCATCTCAAATGATTTTACTACGTCACGTAAAACTCGAAAACCGAAAAGAATAAATAAAATTATATAAAATAAAAATAAATATGAAGAATCAAGTAAAATAAAGTAATCCAAATAAAAAATAACCGTAAGATAAAATAAAAATAAACAAAAAGTAGTTAAACTAATCAATTCAAGTAAATGAATAAATAAAATAACAAACTAAAATAAATTAAACAAACTAACAAACTACTCCCGCCAAAATAACCGTTAGAATAGACAATAACGATCAATTCAAAAATTGCACGAAAAATAGGTTTAATTACGTTCTAAGACAAAAACAAACTATTAAATAAACTATCAAAATTATAAATAAATATATAAAATAAATAAAAACAAGCAAAATAAATTAATCCAAATTAATAAACAAACCACTCCAGCCAAAATAACCATTAGAATAAACCACTGACTCATATATATAAATAGTCGAGACCAAAACCCAACACATGTGGCCTGATGATTGTGTCTAGCATGAAACAAACTGTCACCTTTGAGTGTTGACTTCAATGTTCATTATATATATATATATATATATATATATATATATATATATATATATATATTCTACCTGGGAAGAAAAGCGTTAGAACGAATGAGTTGGCGACTGTCTTTCCTGAACATCAGGATCAACTGCATACAAATACTAAAGAGTTTGCTGCTTGCTGTTCCTCTCAATTAAAAGTAAAGCCGGCTTTATTTCCCACAGCAGAAACATGTGACAAATGATTCTCAACCACACGAGGAAAATGGCTCAACCACATGTTTCATATAACTACAAGTTTGCAAAACCACTTGCAGGCATAGGAAAACACATATGTGTCTATAATCGATCCCTCATTTGTAGACAGCAACGAGAGAGACCACCTTATATATATAATCTATGTAGAGACCAGCAGAACACACACACACACACACACACACATATATATATATATATATATATATATATATATATATATATATATATATATATATATTATTACATTAATTGCACAATTCCGAGTTTCATTAATATTTCCAGCACTTGAAAATTCCTTCGACATGAATCTCGGAATTGTGCAATTAATTTAAGATATTATGCATATTTTTGTTATATATTAAATATCCCTGTCGCTTAACACTGAGCACTGTTTTTTCTTAGACTATAGAGTATTTATATGTATTTGCTCGCATATCATTTTTACACACACACACACACACACACACACACACACACACACACACACACACACACACATATATATATATATATATATATATATATATATATGTGTGTGTGTGTATGTATACACCAGGGAAAGGCACAAATTATCCGCACCCCTGTCTAAAGACATATTTATGGTCTAAGAACGGATAATATTTTTAAATCCTTCGTGCGTATATATATATATATATATAGATAGATAGATAGATAGATAGATAGATATACATTGATATAAATTATACATTTGCGTTTCTAAGGAAAATGATAGACGAGTTATATTCAAATAAATTTTCGTACTCAACACATTCTCATATATATATGTGTGTGTGTGTGTGTGTGTGTGTGTGTGTGTGTGTGTGTGTGTGTTTGAGTGTGTGAAAGAGATAGAGAGAGGTTGTCTGTGTATCAGCTGGTTTGGCGGGGGCACCAATGGCGTTATTTTCACCTGTGCCCAGTTACCCTGCTAATACACACTTCTCCAACAGCGTCAGCTGCGTTAGCGGCGCTGGTTTGGATATATACATCGTATGCCGAGGAAAGGATCCCGAAGAGCATGAGGGCGATGAAATCTTCGCTTCAAGGACGTTTACAAAAGGAAAATGGGTGAGATGAACATTTACATTGAGTGGCGGGTAGACGTTGCCAAAGAAAGCTCACTGTGCATTTACACACATGGTTGTGACGATGAGTTGAAAAAGAAGGCTTACTGCCGCTGAAAAGCGTGCTCGAGGGAAAGACAAAAACAAGCTGACATTACAAGAATGCGTCTTCACATGTATTCGTTACAATGGAGGCTGTGATGGCCTATACAGTAATAACTGATGCTTCGTCGGTATTCGCAGCAAGGGATAACACTGTGGTTGCAGATCCAAGATATCTCCTGCTTGACGGGTGCATATATATATATATATATATATATATATATATATATATATATATATATATATATATTACAACACACGCAAACATATATATATATATATGTATGTAGATATATATATATATATATATATATATATATATATATATATATATATATGTGTGTGTTGTGTGTGTGTGTATCCATGTATGTACGTATGTGTGTGCGTGTTTCAAAATTAAAAAAACGACATTAAAAACTTAACGTTATTTTTACTTATGATTAGTAATAAATGTTGGAAAATAAAATACTTAGTTTTGGATTGATAAGGTCCATCAGTGACAAGAAACATTCTTTTTTGTTTATATATATATATATATATATATATATATATATATATATATATATATATATATATATATATTCGGCCCTTCAAAAAGTGTGGATGGTCCTGCACGAAACCTTCACCACTATAATCGAATCTCATGTGCCGGTGTCGGGCTGTAAGTTTCCTGGAAATGATCTGCTTGACCCTCATACGTCGAACCCGACGGGAGAATCGATTATATATATATATATATATATATATATATATATATATATATATATATATATATATATATATGGGATTAAATATTTTGATTAAAAGACAACTACATAAAATGATTTATATTTAAACTAGCTGATGCGGAGGGCTCTTGATTGTGCCCTTATCACAGTTGGTAGGGAGGATTAGATGCGATAGACAACAATAAACAACAGAAAAACTCAATATTAATCGCTGCTTTTAAGTATTACATTAATATTTAAGCTTACCTTTTAAAAGTTCGACAATAATTATTCTGCTGCCACTAAATTTAAAGACACTTCGATTATACGTAGGTTCTTATTTTCCGTACAAACTATTATTTTTTATTTCATCGGTGAATTTCGCTATTAATTTCGATTATTCCCTAATTTATTTCTGAATTCCAAAAAATTTTATCGTACAAAAAATCGTCGCAAAAAATCACGTAACAAAATCGCCGAAAACTTAGAAACCCATAATTTCAGGATCGCGGGTCTGAATCCAAGCTGGAACTTTTTTAATTTACTCACGAAGTCGGCTTATATCTGGGGCTACGGTCTCTAGTAGAAAACTTGAAAACACGGACAATTTTAGTTTGAATCACTGTAATTTGAGAACAATATTTTTTTTCATTTGAACATGGCTTATTGAACGTAAGAGTTGTGTCCCTTTAATGTTTTTTTTCAGTATAAGCCAAAATAGCGGAATCCGAAAACAATCACAGCAATGAAAACGTGGGAATCCAAAATTTTAGTATTGCAGGTCCGGATACGGTCTGGATACGGTCCAGATACGGTCTTAAATGTTTTTAATTTGCTCACAGAATCCGTCTGTTTCCAAAATGGTATGATATGTTGGGCTACAGCCTCTAGGAGTAAATTTGAAAAGGTGTGGCACAGCGACACGCGGACACTCGCGTTTATTATATAGAAGATGTTAAGATGTTTCTTCCGCTAATTCCCAGACTTCATGAATTTAAACATGCAACTAGGCTAACACATTGGTTCCACCCTTTCACTCTCGAAACGGTTTAATGTAGCCGTCTCTTCTACTCCAACAGCTCCATGTCTCGCACCTCTCGTCAGTGGAATTTTCTTCCTATTACCTGATTGCTATAATCTTCAAATATTCAAATGTAATGTCAATCGACATCTTCAGATGCGCTGATCTATTTCCTGTCCTTCTCTTCATCCTTTCTTCTATCACGCCTTTTTACTCTTGCTCATACTCTCTGTAATCTCTTGCGTGCTCGTGGCATCCTGCCTTGCTTGGGGTGAAATACTTTAAAAAAATACTATTTTAAGTGGACTGTGGATTTCGAGGATTGGAAATAAATAAATCATCCTGAAGTGGAAAAAAGGCTATGCAGAATTATTGGTCCAATGAAAAATCTGTGATGATAAAGTCATGATGATATGCAAATTCCTAAATAGAACTGATTCCATCTTTTTTATATGAGTATAAAGTACCTTGGCGAGTCATTTCAATGCAACATTACTTAAGTTTTTGCACTAAAATCATGATTTAAATTTCTGCTGAAAAAAGTTGCATTTTTTTAATTAGAAAAAGGATAATAACTCAACGAGCCAGGCATCTTGGAATTTCCAAAAACAGTATTCACATCACCCAAATGACGTTGGCTGCTAATGGGTGTGTTTGAAGTTCAGAGTTCACCGGAAGACCCCAAAAGCTAAACAAGAGAGATGGAAGTAAGATTATGAGATTCTCGATAGGGTATCCATTAATTAACAGCCCGACAGGTGAGGAATGGATGCAGTCTTGACAGGGAGGTTTTATTTGATACGGTACGAAGCGTATTACGAAAAATCAAATTGAATGGGTGTATAAAGGGGAAAAAGAAAAACAAGCAAAAAGCCAAATATCATCATTGACCTAAAAACATTCTTCAGTCTTTTATTCTTATACTTTTAACATCTAACATGCAATATTGGAAAATATCAAAAGTAATTTTAGTGATGAATTCAGAATAATGTTATAGGATTGTGTTATATAGTAATGCAAGAAAATAAGACCAGTGAGAGAAGGAAACAATGCATGATACACCACAAAGACTCGTAAAATTTAGTGCTTGACACGTAATGGTGTGGTGTTGCATCACATGCTGGGGTAGACTACGATAATGGATATTTCTTTTTCTCCGAAATGGCAATCCTTTTCATATTTCATATACAATTAAAATGTTTCTTGTGGATGAAGATATTCAACTTTTGGAAGACTGCTCAGGAAAATTCCTGATTTCAATATAATTGAATCATTGTGGTAGGAAATGAAGAAAAAAATGCTCCAACGAAAACCACGTAATCTCCACGAGCTTTTGGATTACTTGCCAAGAAGAAAGGAAAAATAAGTAAAAATGAAAATATCTGGACTTTGTTTCATTCTATGTCACGTTGGATTGAGGCAGTTATTCGAACCCAACGCTGCAGCATTAATTCTTCTTTATTAGGACATAAGCTATCATGGCTCTCCACAACTTCCTATCACTTGTAGCTCTTTATAAACTTCTGTCCATTCATTTACTCAAGATCACTATGTTATGCGTTGTTTCCTCTTGACCCCTATCTATCCCGTGGGTATTAAATCTTCCAACCTCTTCTTGCTCATTACGTACCAAGAAACCTCAACTGTCTCTTCCAGATGTAAAGTATATTTTTAATTTAGTTTTCCCTTACCTGCAAAACTTCTACGTTTCTCACATATTCGGTCCATCTTCAGCATCTCTCTGTAGAACCACATTTCTGTTGCTTCAAGTCTCTTCTTTATCTGTAAGAAGATCGTCCATCACTCACTGTCATATAGAAGGAAATGTGGCACCTTTGTACTCTTTCCCTTGCTTCTAGAGAATTGTTCTATTTCTTAGTACTCTGCTTAGCTTTTAGAATGCTTCCTTGGCTATCTCAATACGCCTTCGGATTTCAGTGTCACACTTTCCGTCCTCTGTTAAAACACTACCCAGATATTTACATTTCCGTAATTGTTTTATTTCGGTATCTCCGATTTGCAGTTCGCATTTTCCTAACAATCATGCATTATGTCTTCTTGTAGTTGATGCTTTATCCCCACTTCTTGCTTTCATTCACAACCCTCTGAAGGCGTTTTCGTAGCTTTCTTTCCGTGTCTGCTATCAACACTGTGTCATCTGCATATCTTATGCTGATAGGACTTCTAGTTCTCCCCGAATCGTCTCGTTGTATAGGTTGCGAAATCCTGGTGAGAAGACACATCCTTTTCTTACACCACAAATTTTCTATCCGTATGCAGGAATTTTGATGCCAGTATAGATTCTTGACTATACTAATTTCTTTCCCAAATATAGCAAGATTTCTTAGCAGTTCCAACAGATCATTATGGCGTACTTTATCGAACGTCTTTGTATAATCTATAAAACATAGATGCCCGTCTTTCGGGATTTCTATTGAACTTTCTGATAATATTCTGAGTATGAATATTGCGTTCAATGTTCCAGTGTCTTTGACGAACCCGTACTGTTCTTGTCCTATTTCTGGACTGATTCTGCTGTGCGCTCTATTCATCAGAATTCAGATGATAAGTTTCGTTATATGGTTCATTAAGCTGATTGCCCAATGGAGTTTGCATTTGTTTGCACTTGGCTTCTTTGGCAGTGCTGTAAAAATAGATCTATTTAGGTCTCCGGGTATATCAACAATTTTGTATATTTCATTTATTAATTCCGTGATCTTGTCTATGCCGAAATCGTCTAAGACCTGAACTCCATAATTTAACCTTATATATATATATATATATATATATATATATATATATATATATATATATATATATATATATATATATATTGTAATAATAAAGATTTACTTTTTGCAAAAACAAAAGAAAGAAGAAAACAAAGCGAAAAAGAAAACATTTTAAGTTAAGGATACTATTTAAAATATGAAATATTCTCTTGAGTCCTAATATTTTTATTTAGTCTTCTTTCGGCAGCAGTGTGCATTACTATCCATCATACAGCATGAACGAAAATGGAGTAATTTGTTTTTTGAACCTCAGAGATTATAAAATGTGAAAAGAACCCTGTTTATCACTCGGTGTATTTTTTAATCAATTCGTGCCAAGGAAGGCGATAATTCCACTAATACACAAAAGACAAGTGAAATAGAATGAAAAGAATTCTGAACGAACCGGAAATCCAACCTTAAACAGGGAAGAAAGGATAAACCTCTGCACCTGTTCAAAAGACCAGGGAAGAGTGTAAAAATAAATAACAAAAGTAATTAATTTACAAAGATGGCTCCCAAAATTTACAAGCCAGTGTATATCTATTGTTTAAAATTTCCTCTATTGACGTCGGAGAGTGCACAGAGCCAGGGAGAGTGGGTTTGTTGATATATGAAGTGTCTGAAAATAAGGCGTGTGAAAATTTGAATTTTCTAGACATTTAGGGAGATACCTCGGAAAAATATAGTTATCCATACAGGGAGGCTTAACATTAAATTTAAATGACCAAAACTTATGGCAGTCGACGTATCAAGACGCATAACCCAAACGATATCATTCAGGATTTATACTGATCATGTTTTTAATTTTTGCACTGTTATTTCTACATATCCTTCTTTTCCATAGTGGTAATTTCGTTAGGAAAGGAAAAATGTTTTATGGCCAGCGACGTGAATTCACCGTGGAAGATTCCGAAATTAGTGCACGTGCGATATATTTTAGCCTTAATTTCTTTGACAGTGGTGAAAACAACTCTCCAGAAGCGACGATCTTTTTTGCATCGGCAAATTACTTAGGCGTTGTCAGAAAGATTTTGGATAGAAATTTAGCAAACTTTTATCTTTGGAAAAGTAAACCAATTCTTTGTGCAAGAGGATATAACACCTTCTATTTTTTATTTATTTATTTATTTATTTTTTGTGAGCCATTTAAAGAATGTGGTTTACAAGAGAAAATCTGAAATACTTCAAGATTTAAAGGACTTTAATTGAAAAAGAGACAGGTTCGATAACATCTGAAATGTGTCAAGATGCTATTCAAATTTTTCCTGAAAGACTACAAATTTACGTTGACAGTAGTGGCTATTCTTTTGAGAAATATCAATTTTTCTTTTTCGTTTCATTTGCTAATAAAACTTTTCCATAATATCACATCTAAATTTTATTTATATTTTTGTTATTTAAATGATGTCGTTACATTTTATATATATATATATATATATATATATATATATATATATATATATATATATATATATATGAGTGTATGTGAGAGAGAGAGAGAAAGAGAGAGAGAGAGAGAGAGTTTCATACACATTGAGGACATTGAGCCCAGTTTTTACTCAAACTGACAAGTCTAATCAATCTTTAACTGATATATATAATTTACACTCGGATATCAAATGTTAATGCCATACTATATCTATCTATCTATCTATCTATCTATCTATCTTTCTGCGTTTATTATCTGTCTATCTATCTGTCTATCTATGTGGTGTATGCGTGCGTGCGTGTGTGTGTGTGAACATTATCGTTTAAATCATCTTCCACCTTAATATTTGTTTATTTATCTCCTTGTGTCAGTAGCAATCGGCCATAAAGAAATCACATCAGTATCAATATCTAACATTTTATCACAGTGTATTCATAGAACCATCTATCTATCTATCTATCTATCTATCTATCTATCTATCTATCTTTTACAGATCATTTCTGTCTTAGTCCGTCCATATCTATCTATAACAGATTATGTCTGCCTTAGTCTGCTCATTTCTATCTATCTATCTATCTATCTATCTATCTATCTATCTATCTATCTATCCCAATTTGTTTTCTATATGCCTATGCAAAGCTGTTCATATCTATCTATCTATCTATCTATCTATCTATCTATCTATCTATCTATCTTTTACAGATCATTTCTGTCTTAGTCCGTCCATATCTATCTATAACAGATTATGTCTGCCTTAGTCTGCTCATTTCTATCTATCTATCTATCTATCTATCTATCTATCTATCTATCTATCTATCTATCTATCCCAATTTGTTTTCTATATGCCTATGCAAAGCTGTTCATATTCATCTATCTATCTATCTATCTATCTATCTATCTATCTATCTATCTATTTTTACAGATCATTTCTGTCTTAGTCCGTCCATATCTATCTATAACAGATTATGTCTGCCTTAGTCTGCTCATTTCTATCTATCTATCTATCTATCTATCTATCTATCTATCTATCTATCTATCTATCCCAATTTGTTTTCTATATGCCTATGCAAAGCTGTTCATATCTATCTATCTATCTATCTATCTATCTATCTATCTATCTATCTATCTATCTTTTACAGATCATTTCTGTCTTAGTCCGTCCATATCTATCTATAACAGATTATGTCTGCCTTAGTCTGCTCATTTCTATCTATCTATCTATCTATCTATCTATCTATCTATCTATCTATCTATCTATCTTTCTGTGTGTGTGTTTGTCTGTGAGCGTGTACATTATTATTTAAGTAAGCTTCTACCATAATATTTGTTTATTTATATACCTGTGTCACTAGAAATCACATCAGTTTCAAAATTCTATGTCAGTGTATTCATAGATCAGTCTGTCTATCTATCCATTTGTCTATCTTGAAATTACTATTTAATTTTGTTTGTTTTAATCATTTTCTCTCGCTGTATATAAGCCTAACAGTTTGTCTCAATGTAATCAGATCAATATCTATCTATCTATCTATCTATCTATCTATCTATCTATCTATCTATCTATCTATCTAAATTATTATTTAATTCTGCCATTGCCATACTATTTTTTTATTTATTTCCCTGTGTCCCTAGCATTCTGTCACAATGAAATCATATCAATATCAAAGTATATGAATCTATATAAATGTGTCCATCTATCTATCTATCTATCTATCTATCTATGTAAATTATTATTTAATTCTGCCATTGCCATAATATTTTTTTATTTATTTCCCTGTGTCCCTAGCATTCTGTCACAATGAAATCATATCAATATCAAAGTATATGAATCTATATAAATGTGTCCATCTATCTATCTATCTATCTATCTATCTATCTATCTATCTATCTATGTAAATTATTATTTAATTCTGCCATTGCCATAATATTTTTTATTTATTTCCCTGTGTCCCTAGCATTCTGTCACAATGAAATCATATCAATATCAAAGTATATGAATCTATATAAATGTGTCCATCTATCTATCTATCTATCTATCTATCTATCTATCTATCTATGTAAATTATTATTTAATTCTGCCATTGCCATAATATTTTTTTATTTATTTCCCTGTGTCCCTAGCATTCTGTCACAATGAAATCATATCAATATCAAAGTATATGAATCTATATAAATGTGTCCATCTATCTATCTATCTATCTATCTATCTATCTATCTATCTATCTATGTCCGGTTTCTTTCTTTCTTTCTTTCTTTCTTTCTTTCTTTCTTTCTTTCAAGCTGTCTCAGTCTATTAGTATTTCTATTTTACTTCCTCTTGCGATTATCTATCGATCTACCATCTCTGATGAATCTTCATATTTTCTTGTTTCATCAAAGTGCTGTATCTATGATCCACAACCTCTACACAACTGTCTCTCTGATCTCACTTTTTTTCCTCATTTTTGAGCTCTCCTTCCCTCTCTGATCTCTTAATCCTTTACCCCTCACCCTTTTACCCCCCTCCTTCGACTCATCGTATATCGCCCCTCTAACCACCACCCTTTGCTCGTATTATCCTTCCTTACGTTTCTACTGTTCGCAACTCGTTGCATCCACTGTCTCTTTCACGTAAACCCTGCCATAATCCGGGGAACATGTTACTGTCAAACCTCATTTTGAACTCCATCTATCAACCATTCCAGCTGCTGCGGCTATACGTGGGTTATACGTCTTCCTTCACTTTCCCAGCATGCACTGCACTAATACTACCACGTTCCTTCATTCATTTTCTAGACCCTTCGTTTTCTCTTTCTCTTTCTTGCAGCTCTCGCTTCTCTTTGCCATTTTTTTCTCTCCCTACTGGTTGTCATTTTAGCTTTCTTTATGCTTTTTGGGGTGTTTTCTTTTTGCTCTCTGTCATTCTCTTTTGGAGATTTCCCGCGCATTTTTACCGACACGCTATGTCCTTTATACCATAATCCTGATTTATTTCGCAATTCCGGTCATCTTTCTTTTTTTTTTTTTGTCACATTCTCCATTTACAAGCATTCTCGCCACACTCTTTCCCTCACCCTAACAACTCTTTATCTTAAATATATGCTTACTTATTATATTTTTCTTACCACTCACCTTCTTTGTTCATGCCCGCCATTTTTTTTTTTTTTTGCTACTCTTTCGCGTTCTCCTCTTCCAGCTCGCATTGTAATGATATCGTTTCTCGACCACTCACGCTTCGGCATATCTTGTTTCACTATGTCAATCTTTGCCTATCTTCTCGCGAAATAAACCTTCCACTTTCTTAACAGAAATGGACCTTCAATTATCGATCGGCTGCCTGTATATCTCATCCGCCAAATCCTCTCGTTTATACCGTCGCCTTTCGTCGTTCTGTTTATCCTCCTTGAAATTCTTTATTGTCATCGTTCCTCAATATATTATCTTCTGAGATTTACGGCCCTAACGCGACATCAACGTACGGTTTCGCTGAAATGCTGTCTCTAGGCAACCGCGTTTCTGTCATTAAGCCGTCCTTGGAATGGACAACGTCCTTGAAAATACCGCACACATTCGTGTATAAGTCGATCCAGTTTGGGGGTTGGCTTTTTGATTATTCGACAAAGGCATCTTTATTTTGCTTGGATTTTTTAAATAAAAATATTTTCATCGCAAGGCCTTTGTTTCATTTTCATACGTTGCTTTCTTTTTACGGAATTTTCGCAACTATAAATTCATTTTTCTATTTCAAAAGTTGAATCGGCTTCTAAAAGAGAATGCGCGTTTGTTTTCAAACACCTAAAACCGTTATCTCTGTATGTTTTTCGTATTTCAAGTCAAGTTTTTTTCTCGTATTTCACCCGACCATGGTCGTAAAGCCACTAAAACAGAAGATGTTAGTAAGTGTGAAAGAATGAGAAAAAAAGAGAAACAATATTACGGGGCGAGAACAATAAAAGAAGAGGAATCAAGAATGCAGAAGATAACGATTGAGATAGCATTTAAATTTTTAAATTATTATGGGGTTTTTCTAAGAGGAACTTAGATCCCTAACAAGGGCGAAAGTATGGGGCAGCCTCGGCAGTTTTCTAAGCTTAGCTTAGATGAATAACGACGACGAATGTATGGGGCAATCAGTGAGGATAGAACTCACTACTCATTCATTATCGATCTAGCGATACAAGCTTGCTAACCATTAGACCACGACGAAGTGACCATTTACGCAAC
>CAHIKZ030000868.1:3995000-4007500 GCA_903632075.3 Acanthosepion pharaonis
CACACCCACAAATCCCACCTGTGGTTTATACAGCTACTAAGCGGACTTTAGTTACGATTTCTGAAAGAGGGAGGGAGAGAGAGAAAGAGAGTGTCGTTATCTAGTGTGATCAACAATCTGAATAAAGACTGTACGCTGAAACACTCACGATGACATGTGAAATTCGTGCTCGGACAAACGTCTCCCCCAAAGGGTTTCGTTCACCCAATTTTAATCCCAAGACTTTGGTCAACCCGACTGTATGATTTCCATGTACTTTCCAAAGGTCGCCTCCCTCAGATCGATAACATCAAGAAGTCGCTTTCCAGAGAAATCGACCATCGTGGAATTCGAACCCGGGTTCTCACGGTCAGAAAATGAAGGTTCTAACGACTCGGGCATTGTTTGTGTCTAAAGATCCCGTAGGACACACGTGACAATGGACTAGTGGTCAAACGCCTTTGGTGACGTGATGCTTGTGATTTCGATCCCTGGGTCGGGCGGTGTGTATTTGCGAGGAATATCTGAACAGTAGTAAATTAGAGCAAGACGTTATACTTAGACATGCGCAGTGGAACGAAAATAGTCCATTGCCGTAGATGAAATAAAGGGTTCAATTCAGAATTCCCTGCAGGATACACATATCGATAAACACTCGTAGAAGGCCGAAGGACACAACGGCAGAAATGTTCTGATGGCAATAGTACGGATATAAATAATGATATCTCCTCACCCTAGTAATTAACCTATAATTAGTACATTTTTAGAAAGTTTATTAATTCCGGATACGTTTAGAAAATTGGAAATAATTGTAAAAGCTAAGTTCTGTTATTGCATCATATAAAAGACCGAATTAGATAGATAGATAGCTAAGATTATAGTGTAATGACTCAGCATACAAATCCACATCCATATTAGACGTTTCCTGTTAAGGCATTTATTGACCGAAAAGCCAGTCTGACTCAAGGTACGCTTTTCCTCATTCCGTGGCCATCAGACTGCGATCAAAGTGAAGTATCTGTTCACCTCGTTTCTAATGCTTATGACAATATTAGCCGTTTACTTTTAAGAAAACATTCAACATTCATTGACTAAACAACCAGTGTTAGTTTTGGTTAAAATTTATAAGATTTTTCTCTGAAAACTATTTTTCACTTAAAACAATTTTTCTGGAAAATAGGTTTCTCAAATCCGGTAACTGTTATTGATCTTTCCAGTACTGATTTGAACTTACTTTCTAACCTTTTGTTTCAATTAGTGTGGAAAATCAACATCTTGATTATGTCATTATTTTCTCGTTGCTTGACGTCCTATCCATTTAAATTGTTGTTGCTGCCTCTGGAAGTCCTCAACTCATATTGCCTTACATTCGACATGGAAATGGCACACGTATTTTTCAGGGTATATTTTTAGAAAAGTAAGTGCGTCTTGTAAGCCGAAAAATAGATTACTACATTTTTTTTTATTTGAATTTTTATTATTATTACCAGATTTTACCTTAGACATTAATATGTTAAGGCTGCTTTCTGACAAGTAATAGGTAACCTATTTTCCAAGTATAGAGATTTGTCCAAGTTGTTTCACATGAAAGTGAACGGTTGAATAGCTTTTAGCTAAGTCTTTATAATTTATAACATTGTTATTTTTATTAATTTCAAGCAAAACTGGTTGATGTTATTAGGTTAGGAGTCGTTATTTGAAGTTAAAAAGGTGTCGTGTGCTGAGGAATAAAATATAAATGTGTTGAATTCCTTGTGAAAATAAACGAAAGAGAAAGTGAAACAAAACGATATAGAAATGTTGTTGTGTACAGAACATTTCAAGTAATGTTCGTAAGATTCTTTGCAAGGCAAAATAGCACATTGAACTTACTTCGTTGAAGAGATAAAAAAAAATGAGGTGAATTTCCTATGCTATGTGTGTTTATTGCGCGGAGTTCTAATTTTAGCGTCCTCTCTCGATCTCGCTTAGCAGTGAAAGAGTAAGAACTCGCCTCTTTGGATTCACAGCACGTATTAAATTGTAAAATAGGTAAATAATATAGAAATCTCCTGAAATAAACATTTATTTTAAAAAACATTACGTTGTATATTTAAACGTAAACAGTTCTCATTCAAGAAGATTTATGAAGAATTTCTTATGTTTCGTGAGGTCTATAGTAGCTGATTTAAACCACTTGAATAAAGCAAATTGGATTATCCATTCATTCATAAAAATGAATGAACATCCAGTTTAAAATATTGAATAACAGTAACTTGACTTAGGCATGAAAGCCATGTGTTTGGTGTTTCTATCTTTAAAAAAAACAAAGATTTTAAAAAAGAAATATGAGAATAATTAATAAATTACTCTTCTGGTACCTTGGGTCACACCTGGCTACCTTTCGAGGGCGTGTTAGTGCGCCTAATTGCCCCAATTGAGAAACGCAGACATTAACAGGGGAAGAAATATGGCATAAAAGCCGTAAAAACAATCGCCAACACGAGCGTGTGAGGAAGAAAATGAGCAAAGGTAAAAACATATAGATGGACTTGCCAAGTCCGGTCGACTCTATTCTAACCAAAAATATTTGAGAGAAAGCCGACATTCGTACGTCTGGTGGTAGATATGACAATAGTTGTTTACTGTTTATTAACATATATGTACATATCTATTGTTTAAAACAAATTTCTTCTGTTAAGGATAATTTTTGGGGAGTAACCTATTTTAACTAAATTTTACACGTTATTATGTTTTCTTTCTTAACTAGTATTTAACATGTAAGTATCTTGATTAATTTATTTTTAAGCAATTTTAGTTGAATGTTATTTCTCTTAGTTTTTAAACGGAATTTATTAGAGTATCAATCAATATACCAAATTATTCATACCTTATTTTAGGAGTTTTCTTTTTGTAAATAGTCTAAGATATTTTAATCACTTTATTGTAAACATTTTGTTAAGTGTAGTTAAGAAAAAATAAGAATAAAAAGGAAAGTTATAAAAGAAAAAGACCAAATAAATAAGATATAAATAATTTAAAATGGAGGAAGAGAAAGAAAAGTAAATCGTAAGACGAGCCAATATAATAAATCGTTTTTATTTTTTAATATATATATATATATATATATATATATATATATATATATATATATATCTTATTTATTATAAAACGCAGATTGTGTGTATGTGTGTGTCTGTGTCTGTACGTTTATATATTTGATCGGATTTCCTACATTTTTCAACCGATTTCAACAAAACTTCACAAGACTGCGTAAAATTACCTTGCGGTGGTTATGACAGCGCCAAAAATTGGAAAAACACAATTTGAAAACACGATAAAACACGATTCTGTCGCCAGAATGAAAGGGAGACGACTCATATCGAGTTATACTTATTATAAAAACCTAGGTTGTTTGTGTGTGTGTAAGTCTTCGTTTATATATGGGATCGGATTTCCTACATTTTTCAACCAATTTTAACAAAACTTTACTCTTTTTTGTCTTTCACACTTTTTCTTTATTTTTACATTCAGAATGCTTTAAAAAATTCCATTTACAAGACAATTATTTAAAATAAAATTCTATTCAATCGATAGACTCATAACGATCGAAAACAATGTTTTTGTTTGAGTTTGGGTTTGACCAATTCGTAAAAAAAAAAAAAAAAAAAAAAAAACTAATTAAGACATGCGTGTCCGTCAACCTTAAACAATAATCTTTGTCAATTTTATTTTTCAATCTTTATGATGGTCGATACTTGATCTATCTCTTACTGTTACGTCCCCGGGTAACGCCGGGATGTACTGCTAGTATATATATATATATATATATATATATAGATAGATAGATAGATAGATAGATAGATAGATAGATAGATAATATTAGTGGAAAATATATATACATATGCAAAATATATAAATACCCATACATGTATATTTTTAGAATTTGTAGGTCTGATGAATTGGATCGTATTTACGATTCCAATGGAATAAATTATGACCATGGAATATTAGTGTTTAAGCCTTTTTATTATTATTATTATTATTATTATTATTATTATTATATATATATATATATATATATATATTGGTTTGTTGTCTTTTCTTCTTCCAAAAACCACTCTGTCTTGGCTGCATGTCGGAAGATCAGTACAACCAAGCATACCCGATCTATAACATCGAATAGCCCAAGTGAAGTCTTGATTAGTTGCTGTTTTCTGGAGGGAACTTATATAATGCACGTCCTAAAGCTAGTAGCAATTTTTCTTCTGGGTACGGGCCGAATACTGATCATATTCGGTCGGGTCGCCCATCTAAGAAATCTGTTGTTTATTTAGACCCGAAAATTCTAGTGACATGAGAGCAACAACACTGACGACGCACCTAGATTCGGCACTTAAAGGTGTATTTTTAACAATAACAATGCCCACTCACCAGCTCAGATATTTTTTATTCAATAATCTTACGTCATTATTCGGTTTTAATGCAGCCAAGTTTGTTTTTTTTCTAAAAATATTCTACACTTGCGCCGGCTACTATCACACGGCTTACTTCCTTTTAAGAATTTTTTAGGAGATATCCCAATTTTCGGCTTTAACGTTCCAGTAGTAACATTTTTACCACTCATTATCAACAGCTCCTATAAGTAATACTTGCTCTTTGCTACCACTGTTTTAGTCTAGAATAGAATATTCTTAATCCGACACATTCTTTTCATGAGGGAAGTATTTATTTTTCTTCGTGCAATTAAAATGAAGATCACTGTTTTCGACATTAATTCCTATTTTGGTTAGCACTAATTATCTGCAGAAGTGAATGATATCTAATTAATTTTAGAAATATCGTACCAATGTTTGTCTTGACAGGCTTACGGTTGGGGAGTAAATATACATACCTATATAGACAAATGTAGACATATATATATATATATATATATATATATATATATATATGCAAATATATAGAAAATATAAAATATATATATAAATATGTATATATATATAATGGGAGTGTCATTATATATGTGTGTGTGTGTGTGTGTGTGATTATATATATATTAGGTATGCAATATATAGAAAAAATAATATATATAAACATATATATATAGAAAATATGTATATATATAATATATATATGTATATAGATATATATATGTATATACATATATATATAGAGAGAGAGAGAAAATTTTATATATATATATATATTCATTGATACATGTTTCATGAAATCTCCACAAATATTCTTAAATGCCTATATTTGGTAACAGAAGCCATTCGTTTATACCGACGGCTTCCCATACTTAATACTTCTCAAATTCACTCTCGCGTGATCATGTGTAACGTCATGAGCTGCGGTGTGATTTTCGCTTCCAGCGTCTTATATGCACGTGTTTATCGTTGCTTGGAAATCATCCATGTAAACAGAAACAGATTATCATAACTGTCTTGTCCGTGTATTGTTTAATATATTGTACTGTAATTGGTATCTTTGATAATGACTTATGTAAGCCGAAAGCTTAGATTGGATTAAAAAATATGCATAAATATTGTGATTTTCTTTCTTCGTTTAATCATGTTATTAATCTTATCAGACGTTATGCAAAGAATTTACATAAAATAAATAGACAACACTTGTCTATATTATTTAATGAAACACGTATGAATGAAAAAATGCTGCCTAACTGCACATACACACACACACATACACACACACACACACACACATATATATATATATATTTAATGGGCGTGTCATTATATATATCTGTGTGTATGTGTGTGCGATTGTATATATTAGGTATGGAATTTTTTAATTAAAATTCACCATCTACTGCGTTTATTTGATACGCAGTCAGAGATAGATAGATAGGAATAAAGAAAGGGGTGGGAAGGAAGAGGAAATCGACAGTAAGTGTGTATGAAGGTATTAAATATGAATAGAGATATTGATATATGTAGGTCGAGCAATATTGCGCAGCATACGAATGGGAAAATATATGAGAGAAAAAAAGACAAATGCTTATATATATATATATATATATATATATATATGTGTGTGTGTGTGTGTGTGTGTGTGTGTGTGTGTGTGTGTGTGTGTGTGTGTGTGTGTGTGTGAAAATATATAGAAAATAAGAAACAACTTGTTAGGTAAATAATCCAAAGTTCTTTAGTATTTTTGTTATTATTTTTTTTTTTAAAAAGTGCTCGAAACAAAAGTAGATCTTAAATATAATTATTTATTTAAAAATATGATTCCATCACTACAGAGCTTGGTACTTTAATTCAATTTAATTCAAATAATTATATTGAAGTTTTCGGCTCTTGTTTTGAAACATGAGAACTCTTATGTAGCAATGGAATCATATTTTTAAATAAATAATTATATATATATATATATATATATATATATATATATATATATTTATATGCGTACATATATATATATATATATATATATATCAGAATATGTGTGTGTGTGTACAGATTAATAAACAGATACATAAATTTAGAGAGATAAATACATATATGCGAGGGATTACTGAGTAATTCTTGTTTACATCTCTTTCTCCCATTTAGTATTTTAATGATCAATTAAGGGAAAACTGAATTTGGAAATGGTCAGGGCCGATAACATTTCAGCACATACTCTTTCTGTCTCCTATATAATCATTTGGTAAGCGTATGCTAGATGTGGCACATAGCCGAAGTATAACAAGTGTGTCTCGCTAGATCAGTTACGACTAAAAAGTGAGTTCGATCCTCGCCATGTGCCCCATACTTTCGGCCTTGTACCACATCGAAGCTACGCTTAGAAAATAACCATAGCCGAAAGTATAACGCACCCAATGAGGATCGATATCACTAGTCTGCACCCTCTCTAATATAGTGATTTTCCAAGTAATGCTTAGATGTGGCACAAGGCCGAAAGTAGAGAACAACCCGTGAGGAACGAATTAACTACTCAGTCGTAATTGTTTTAGCGAGACAAGGTTGCTAACCATTACACCGCCTCGAGGTGCCCGCAACCTCTCTTATATATGGTGCTACACAGATGTCAGGCAACTTTGAAATGAGTAATATACCAAACCTTTTTATTTTTATTTTTTTTTTACCGCGTTTCACTCAAAATTTGTCGCATCCTTTGAAATCACTCCAACAGAAAATAAAGAAGTTTATTTTTTATATTTTGTTTTCCAAATTACCACGAGGAACCCAGTTTGGGCTTTACGTCACCTGAAATAATAACAACTCATATCTATCTATCTATCTATCTATCTATCTATCTATCTATCTATCTATGTAAGTCTATTCATTATCTATCTCAGTCTAATTATTATCTATCTCAGTCTATATATTATCTATCTATCTATCTATCTATCTATCTATCTATCTATCTCAGTCTATTCTTAATCTATTTATCTCAGTCTATTCATTATCTATCTATCTCAGTCTATCTATCTATCTATCTATCTATCTATCTATCTATCTATCTATCTATCTATCTATCTCAGTCAATTCATTATCTATCTCAGTCTATTCATTATCTATCTATCTCAGTCTATCTATCTACCTACCTATCTATCTATCTATCTATCTATCTATCTATCTATCTAAGTCTATTCATTATCTATCTATCTCGGTCTATCTATCTATCTCAGTCTATTCATAATCTATTTATCTCAGTCTATTCATTATCTATCTATCTATCTATCTATCTATCTATCTATCTATCTATCTATCTATCTCATTCTATTCATTATCTATCTGTCGCAGTCTATTTATTATCTATCTATCTCGGTCTAATTATTATCTATCTCAGTCTATTCATTATCTATTTATCTCAGTCTATCTATCTATCTATCTATCTATCTCAGTCTATTCATTATATATCTATCTACATATTTCAGTCTATTCATTATCTATCTATCTCTCTCTCTATCTATCTATCTATCTATCTATCTCTCTGTCTATCTATCTATCTATCTATATGTGTGTGTGTGTGTGTGTGTGTGTGTGTGTGTGTGTGTGTGTGCAATCAGATTCTCATATTGTATCACAGTATAACATCTCAGCACAATTTATTGTTGGTATAAACATTTAATCTCGCCCGGTTCATTTCACGTGACCTTTCTTGTCTTGCCACCATGTGGTGTCTTGGATCAAACAATGAAATGATCGCATCCATGCCCTGACCGTCTTCTTCTATTTCCTGATCCTTTACGAGCCAGCTATTAAAACCTGTTCTGTTTCAATGATTACGGTCAAATGGTCAACGATCGGCGCCCAGCGGGTTGAATGGGAATTCGACTCGGCTCACCTGTCCCCCGCGGAAATTTTGACTAATTGGCCTCTCACTGTTCGTGTCATAATGATTAGTCCTAATACAATATTTGCATTCTAATAAACTGAAAATTCCAGACTGGATCAAGATGATTGCTGTCACAGCCGGGATTTTAAACTTGATAATTTTCCTTAGGGGAAAACGAAAAGTCACCTAAGAGTCGTAGTGCCAATCACAATCCGTCATTTACAGCGATATTGTCTTGACGATTGAAGAGTGGGGAAGCTGAAAAGTTATCAGCCCAACCAAGAAGCCCATCCCTTCCAAATTTCTAACATTTGATTAGTTTTTAAGTAAGGCACACCAAATTAACTTACTTCTGCATCAACTCTTTTAATGTGGTTCGTCTTTTCCAAAATTTTGATAGGGTGACGCCCATATTAAGTTGAAACATCCGTACCCACATGATAACCAACACTTTCAACCTGTGGAACTCACTTCCGTCTATTTACTCCCATGATAACTATAATCTTCAAAAATTTAAATGCAACATGAATCGGCATTTTTGTCTTCGTGAATCCCGTTCATCATTTGTCCTTTCCTCAATCCTTCCCCTATATCATTCTTCGCTTTCACTTTCACTAACGTAACCGCCGGCGTACTGGTTGCATTTCTCCCATATTTCGGGTGAGATTATATATATATATATATATATATATATATATATATATATATATATATATATATATATATATATAATTATGCACCAACCCAATATATATATATATATAGATATATAGATATATATGCATTATGAAATGGACAAAGTCCGACAATTATTTTAAGACATTTTATGTTTATACATTCTTTTTATAGATACAAATATTTAAGTAAATGCTCTTTTTATAATAAACAGTATTAATAACATTTACCAGCCTGAATATCCGAGAAATCTTCATAGAAAATATTCGTTCTCCGACAGAAATCGAACCTGTATTCTATATGGAAACGTCATATATCCTGACATGCCTTAACCGATCGAGCTACGGAGAATCGTTCGATTAGTGTTATGGAGTGGTTTCACAGTGGAGGCTTGTATTTGTACTAAGTCGGTCCTAAAATAGGTTCGACGTACAAATCGTTAGGAACTTGATATAATAGGTAATGACGCAGAGATAATGTAGTTGTGGTCGCTGATACTTTAGTATCCGACTAACGGTCGTCCGGCATCGACTGACTGACCGACGATATTCAGTCACCCCGCCACGAGGGCGTCATGTGGCACAAGGCCTTTTTAACGGCTATTGACTTTATCAACGAATGTAAATTTTGTCAAACGGCTATTGACGTGATCAATGAATTAACTATTGCAAAAACGTTTATGACTTTATCAATGAATTAAATATTATACATGCTTTTTTGATTTTATCAATTAATTAGATATTGAGATTTATTGTAAGTTAATACAATTATGGCACAAGGCCAAAAAGGGGGAATGGGTTAAGGCTGGTCTTCACTAACTATCTTATACCTAGCTGATCGGATTCACGACACATTCACTCGTTACAATTTCCTCATTCACCATAAAAACTCATCTGTTGCCAATCAATCCTCCAAACACCATAATACCACATCCTCTCCGGGGTTGGGGTGCTAAAGTGCACCCCAAGAAGTCAGTAAAGCCACTAACACGCAAGGGGTTAGCTCAAATAAAGATTAGAACTGATAGAAAGCAGGTAGTATTGGCAGATCTCAGCGAAAGATGGGTAACTATGACGAGCCTGGTTCGCGTGAACGGAGCTAGTATAGTATTACATGTGTTGGGTTGAATCGCGATGAATGCGTTCTTGGGGTATATGTGTAAACTGTAATGGATGAATGGATCATGAATCAAGTTAGCTAGGTGTAGGATAGTCAGTGACGACCTTCCATTCCCCACGCCACCTTTTGACCTTGTGTTACATGAGACGAAACATTTCAATTCGATGATAACGTCACAGGGTTCTCCATACTTGCGGTTTTGTGACATATTTAATCGACATCTGATTAAAAATACTGGAAGTTTTGGTGTTTTCTGAAAGCAAATATGGTCCTAACGTTTGTGACGTAATCAGTTAATGTAGATATATTTTGCGCCAATGCAAAAAAAAATTAGGTATCTCCACTTTTTGCGGAAAAACTTCATAGCATGATGAATCAAGGCCCCAAACTCAATAAAAACAAAGTTTTATCGTCAAAATGCTTATGTTATTAAGAGAAAAGATCAAAGTATTTTTTGATTATTCATCGAAACTTTTAATCCTCTCTGTCGTTGGAAATTTTGGTTAAAAATCTCGTTTTGTTTACCTCAGCAATCGGCGTAATAATTACGATTAATTATATGCGCTTTTTTACGGTGAAAAGCAGATTTGGAAATGATTGAAAAAATCAAATATTTGTCTGATTTTAATGAAACTTTGAAGACATACTCACAAACCAATTAAGTTATTTTTGAAATTTTTTTAGAAAATCTTGGTAAAAAGTATTTTCTTTTTTATATATTATTTACTTAATTTCACGAAATATCGAGAGATTCAATTATTAGGGCTGGGATTTTTATTAGTTAAAAGCAGGACTCCCTGGAAAATGTAAATCAATTTTTTTTTTTTTTTTTTTTTTTTGTAAAACCCACTCATCGAAAATCTACTTTAATTAATTTTATAAATAAGATTTATTAAATACATTATTGTCTTAAGAATTTTTTTTTCGATGAATATTTAGTTTTTACAAGAATCGTTTTCATTTTTTTTAAATTAATTAAACAATTCAAATCACTAAAATGTCTCATTGCTTTAAGACAGTTAAGAAATATTACTCGTAAGTGAAAACTAAATTTACAAATCGTAAACTGAAAAGCTCATTAAAAGTCATTTGAATCTAATATTTTTAAAAGAATTTTGTTTTTTATGTGTACGTAACGTATACGTGTTTGAAATTATGATTGGCCATACACGATAGAATCAGAAGATAAGAGCGACGACTATAGTAAATTTAAATTCAAAGTTCCTAAAATTAAATTATGAAGAACACAGACAATCGTTCACCGGTCATTTTCTTAAATTATATTTAGATAGGTTCACTTTAGAATAATAAAAGTATGATCACCTCGTCAAATGATTTGCTTAATCGCGCCACTGTTTTAAAATTCCATTTCTCTATTTTAAAATTTAAGTAAATAATATTTTTTTCAAATCAGTTTAATTAAACTTTAAATCAGCTAATATTTTTCAAATAAAGTTTCAGAAAATGTATTTCATTTTTGTAAGAATTTCAAAACAGAGAATTAAATAAAAATTAAAATTTGTTTACAGTTCTCTCAAAAATGACTGAATTTAAACGATTTCTGAAAGCGAGCAAAAAGTTGAGATTCCAATCAATATAATTTCTATTTGAAATACACCAGAGTATTTTGCTTACTGGAAATAGTAAATGGAATCATTTAGCTTTCAATTAAAGCTAAAAAGAAAACTTCAAGAATGCGTTTTCATTTTTAAAAATTAATTTTATAACTTAAGTATCGAAAATTGTAGCGAAAAAGTGGAGGTACCTAAAAATATAGGTTTGAATAATTCGAAATCCAAATGTGAATTGGAAGACTGAAAAACCATGGCACAATTAAGTTCAAGGACAGTGTCTAAATTTTTTTCCCGAAACTTGTGTTGGTTACGCAAAATTTGATTTGTTGGTCATTTCGCTATTAATATGTATTGTTATTCGTTTTGCTATAAATATACATTGTTAGTCATTTTACTATAAATGCATTCCTGCGGATTTATTTTTTTAAATGTATTGCTGGAAATTTTAGATAAAAATGCATTTGTATGCTTTCATAGTATTTTGTATTTGATTTGGTGTTCACTGTTTGGGCATAGTTGGCACACTAACAAATGATATCATCCATGGTCAGGGGGACCTGGGAACAACAGCAACTAAGAAGTGGTTCCAACCAGCCAGAGGCCTTGCTGTCGGACGAAGTTTATCGCCATAGCCAGGACTGAGAATCTATACAGATATATGAACCAAGAAATAATATATATATATATATATATATATATATATATATATATATATATATATATAGAGAGAGAGAGAGAGAGAGAGAGAGAGAGAGACAGAGACAGAGAATGAGTCAAAATGAACAAAGAAAAAGATAAGTACAGAACCTCTCTCTATTGGTTGTTTGTTTCTTTCTTTCTTTTTCCTTTTCAATCAATTCAAAA
>CAHIKZ030000868.1:4010000-4017500 GCA_903632075.3 Acanthosepion pharaonis
AGAGAAGTGCGAGTAATTAAACTGTTAGCATAGAACCTACAGTTAAATCATGTCAATTCAAAATGCCGCCAATCTAGTACTGCCCTTAAATTCTGGATACCATAGCGGAGACTTCATCAGGACCAATAATATTGTTATGCAATTGTGTAGCGATTTTATACATGTTTTTGATTTAATACCCTAACACACACACACACACACACATATATATATATATATATATATATATATATATATATATATATATATATATATATATATATATATATATATATATATATATATATATATATATATATATATATATAAATTAGGTGTTCAGCCGATCACGCTACTTTGGTTTCAACCTTTTGGCATCTTCGGGCTAAATAATTTCCTAAGTCTTTATTATTTAAAAACAGATAAATGCGCAACGCACAATAGAAAGGGAGGAGAAAAGCAAGAGTATTTAAATTGTATCGTACGGATCATAAAATATAATTAAGCTTCTTATTCAATTTTCTTGTGTTCGTAAAAGTGTTTCCTTTTCTGGACCTAAAGTGTACAAACACTGTAAGAAATTTCTATATATCCAAGAACATTCACCTATTATCTTAGTCATTGTCAAAGATGTTTGGGTTTTTTTTTATCGAAATGTGTGGATTTAGTATATAAGTTTCTAGAGTGATGGCATTTTTTTTCCAAACACTGTCACTTTTTGACTTTTTCTTTTTTATTATTAGAACTTCCATTATTTTTTTGTTATTTTTACATTGTTCATAGATTGTGGTAGGAATCCGTGTGTTTTTAAATGAGTCCAAATTTAGCTATTGTCAGAGAAGTGTAAGTGACACCTCTCTGACCATAATTTGTATAAGAGAGAGATTGCTGCTCAAATTAAAATTACACACACGCACACATATATATATATAGAGAGAGAGCGATAAAGAAAACAATTTTATGCAATTAGAATAACCATATAGTAATTCACCGAGCCTAGAAGAATCCTCAACTGAATGCAGAAAGCACTGGACGAGCGTTTCGTCCCACTTGGGAACCATCGGCAGTGCGCATCCGCTACCGAGAATCGAAACCGGACCGTTTCGATATAACGTAGGCGTCATACAAATTGTACCAATGGACCACAAAGAAGAAACTGAATAGACTCGATATGACGCCGCTACTCACAAATTCCGTGGTGATAATCAACCAAGTATCCATATACCCAAAGGGATGTGCCTCAAAAGCAACGTCTTTCCTTTCCAATTAGCCACTCCATCGCAGAAGATTAGCTGGGCCAAGCGAGGTTATACAAGTGAAAGAATTTTGAATTATTAGAATAACCATATAGTAATTCATCGAATCTAGAAGAATCCTTAACAGAATGCAGCAAAGCACTGGACTGTCGTTTCGATTTATTTCCAATTCCTTAAAAATTCTTGCTAAATAATATCTCTTCTCTTGACTACATCATTGACTAAAATATCAAGAACATTGGTTGAACATTAATGGATATTCCCAATAACAGACAGTTTAGTTTTCTAATGAAATAACGCATTTTACTTGTACAAAATCGGTTTCTAAAAATGACTTAATTCAATCTGCTAGCGATAAATGGACATAGTTTTTCGTGTTTGGAAAATCGTCAAATATGTTAAGAATATCCATGTCACATAAAACTGAATCCGCCTCGTGAAATGAAAAGTATTTCTTGTCCGTAAACTGGTATCAGTCCATCCCAGTTCAGAAAGTCTCAATCTAATCGCTGCTAAGAGTAAAGGACGATGAAAAAACCAGTCTCTCTGTGCTCTATTGCTATTGCCACGGAAATTGTTCAGGGTTCTATCAATTCTAAACTTCATAGCTAAGAGCCCCCCATACCAAGCACAATGTAGCGAATCACGTAATTCCCTTCGTATTCCAACAATGAGATGTAAGTTCCACTCAACTAGATTCTTCCCACTACATTGTGAAAAACCGACTCCCAAGTGGATGCTTTCCCCGAGCCATATAATCTTAACCTGTTCAAGTTTAGGATTAACCGTTATCTTCAACATATACGAGGGTTAAAAAGAAAACTATATATCAATTCGGCATATCTTCGAGGTAGTCCGCTTCTGAATTCACTGACTTAATCCAACGTCGTTTCCATCGATGAAGGCATTCCTGGAACTCTTTTTTGGGGATAGTGAGCAGCTGCCTTGTCGCATTGTCTTGGATTTCCTCGGCGGCTTGAAATCTTGTCCCTTTCAAGTGGAACGTGATATTTGATAGGAAGACGCTGCAAGGGGCGTGAACTGGGAAATATATGTTGGGCTTGGATAACGTTGCGCTTAGGCAAAAAATGTTGCACAAGCCATAATCACTGATGGAACCTCTATGGTGTGGTAAGACAACAACATTCTACACACTTTCCTTCCAAGCACTGCTATAAGCAGGAGAAATGACTGAGAACGTTATAACTAGATGTGTAAGCGCGACAAGAGTTCGAGGTCAAGGGTCTTGCCTCTGCTTACTTTAGCTCCGATACCAGAGCAACACTCCCGATACTTTTTTTATTACACCTTTTATCTCCATAAACTCTGCTTCTTGCAGTGTAATCTTCTACCTCGAGTGGCTCTTGGGGCTTGTAGAGGGTGAATATTACTTTAAAACAATTTTTCGCTTTAAAATTAAATAAATTGTTAAAAGCTTCTGACAGAGAAAAACCCTGGCTCATTCTGATCCGCACGGAGATATTAGGAACATTAATAGAAATCATATCTATCTCTCGCTTTTAAAAATAGCGTAGAAGATTAGCCAGATCTAATATCTATAACGATATGAAATGAGATTATCATTTGATAGTAGGATGAAGTCGTGAAGCGTAAAACGGACGAAGCACTGCCTGGTCGGTGACTATCTGTACAAGTAGATGTCCATGTAGTGGTTGGTCCTACATTGCCAGTCGGAAATTTGTCTACGGGTTTAGGAATATTAATTCTTCTGGAGATATTCTCTTGATGATTCAGCGTTAAGCAAGCCATTTCTGTGAAAAATTTCACGCAATAAAAAGCTAGTAAGCCATTCATGACTTTTCCTGTACGATAAAAAATATTGTTGATACGCACTGGAGTATTAAGCTACCATCCAAAAATATTTGTCGGCAACGATTAAGCCTGGACCACAGAAAAGTCTCGTTACAACCTCGCAAAAAAGCACCAGCGATACACTATAAACATTGTTCGCTGGTATGCTGTCCGACCAAGACAGGTGGACATATTCAGCGAATATATTCTCAACATACCCGAAATATAAGCTGTCCATAAAGTTTGTGTGCACTTTAAAAAATTTATAACTCTTTGTATTTACGATAGAAATAATTTGTAAAAAGGATTAGAAAGAAGTAAATCTATAGTTTTAATTGAAATTTTATTTAAATTTCCACATGTCCTCCATCATTAACAATACAAAGGGTAATACGATTTTGCAGTACACGGAAAGCATTTGCCAACTGATTTACAGTAATGCCTGAAATCACATTAGTTATTTTAGATACACTTAAAACTAGGTACATTAAACGTTATAACATTTTTTACAGATTATTTCTATCGCAAAGACAAATAAAGTTATAAATTTTTTAAAGTGCAAACGAACTTTATGGACACCCTGTATGTTATCACAATACATATTTCTTAAAATACGATTCTTCTCTCAACATAAGACCGACGAGTTACTCTATATGTTGCTTAATGAGGTGTGAGCCATGGATATTTGTAGGGGTTGTATGAAGTTGAGGATATGAGAACAAGGAGGATTAATAAAGATTGATCCTTCAGTTGAAGAGGTCAAGATCGTAGTCTTCCCTGAAGCGTCCGTGAAGGAGACTGTTTCCCCAAAGAAGTAGAAACTTTCTTGAATTACTGACGGAAAAAAGACAGAGTTTACTAAGCAGTGCATAGGACAGGTAGTCGTGGAGAGTAATGATCAACTATATCATGAAGGGACACGGTACATAATAGGTAGGAAACTATTCATTAAAAAGAGTGGTTAATTTGTTTCAAAATGTGTCAAGATTTTTCCAAACCAAAGATTGCGAACTTTTATTGCAATGGGTGTCAATATAATTCATTCCAACCGAAAAAAAAGTATTAATAAAATAGTAACGGTATACACGTGAATTAAAAATACTTTTTAATACGTAATAGACATTCCAAAATGTTTAGATAAAAATTATTTGCAATTTAAAAACGTTATATTTGCCGGGAAAATATGACGTTTTACAGTTCATGTTGCAATGTACATTTCTTCTTTTTAACATAACGCATATCTCTGTTGCTTCCAAAAATTTTTTTCTAAATTTTGCCGCACTTTGAAGATCTGTCGAATATTAGAATCGTTGTCCATGAGGAAATCAGAAGTATCCTTTTTTTCGATTGAAATTCGAAAGCCCATCAAGTGAAAATTCTTTTGTAAGCATGTCAGCCACTTCATCATTATTTTCTCTTTTTCAGAAGCAGGTGCTTCCTTTAAATCCATAAAAGTTTTCTTCATCTATATTCTTTGAATACGATTCAATTCACTGTTTAGTTAGGTCAGGCTAAATTAGTAGATTTAACATTTTAATCCTTACTGGCTAATTAAGTGTTGAAGTTATTCCTACATAGCGAAAAGGCCAAGGATTAAATTTAACGTCAACTGCCATTTTTATGATGATGAAGAGGAGACTTGAAGCAACAGAGATCTGGTACTACAGAAAGATGCTGAGAATATCATGGACAGAACATGTGAGCTACGAGGAAGGTTTAAGGGAAAAATTAATTCCACAATTATAGCTTAGAGCAAGAAAAGATAGAATTTGGTGGAAAGTTGTGCTAGAGTATGTCCTGAAAAAAAACAAGACACTGAAAAGAACACAAGCCATAAATATTAAAGTCGCACAATTCGAGTTATTAACTTTATATATATATATATATATGTGTGTGTGTGTGTGTGTGTGTGTAAAGAAATGTAGTTTTAAGGTGTACTATATTTATGGGATAAAGTGCTCAATATCAGAGATCGAGCGTATGATTTATCTATCTATCTATATCTATATATATATTATATTTATACATTCTTTTTATAGATACAAATATTTAAGTAAATGCTCTGTTTATAATAAACAGTATTAAACAACATTTACCGGCCTGAATGTCCGAGATAATTTCAGAGAAAATATTCGTCCTCGAACAGGAATTGAACCTGTATCCTATACGGAATCGGGCCTTTAACCGATTGGGCCAAAGAGGAGCGTTCGGTTAGCAAGGTCGATTTTACTGTCTTTAAACTACAATTTTCCATGATTCTCTCACGTACATTCATATCTGCTCATGGCGTATCCAAATGCAAACAAATGACGTCAAACATTATGAAATAGACAAAGCCCGATAATTATTGTAAGATATTTTTATGTTTATACATTCTTTTTATAGATACAAATATTTAAGTAAATTCTCTGTTTATAATAAACAGTATTAAACAACATTTACCGGCCTGTATGTCCGAGAAATTTTCATAGAAAATATTCGCCCTCCGACATATATATATATATATATATATATATATATATATATATATCAGCTTAAAAGCCAACCTCTCGGCTAGCACCTGTGGTGCTCAACTGATTTTACCTTCGGCTTGTTCCGGAGTTTGAGAGTATTTGCATATATACTCAGACTACAGTCATCGGACTGTATAGAGATGACGGGCTCATAGTGGTGAGGAGTTCTACTAGTTTTAAGATTGAAAAAATCAAAAAAATTATATTTAGTGAATTTAAAAATCTAAACTTAAAGATAATTGTCTCTTCGAATTTAAAAAGGATAAACTTCCTCGACGTAACTCTAGACTTACCTGGCAACACATACCAACCTTATAGCAAACTTATGCTAACCCTTTATATATACACCCGAATTCAAACCACCCTCCATCCATAATTAAACATATACCCTCATCAATAGAAAATAGAATTAGCATTAACTCCGCTAACAAGGAAATATTCCAACAACACAATGGCTTCTATAACACTGCCCTAAAAAATAGTGGTTGTAAAAATGCTAACATTAACTATAGAGACAATTGCACTGGCCATAGGAAAAAAACAGGAAAAGAAAAATCATTTGGTACACCCCTCCGTTCAACCATATGGTTAGTATTAAACTAGAACAGACATTCTCAGCCCTAATTGATAAACACTTCCCCACCAATAGTAAGCTTAGTAATATATTCAATAAGAACACCCTAAAATTGAGTTACAGCTGCTCTGAAAATCTTGAACATATAATAAAAAAACACAATAATAAGATCTTGAACAAACCCCCATGCCTAAACAATATTAATAAAAACCCTGCACTTAAATCAGACAATAAAAGGGAAAAATTATGTAACTGTAGAAATCTAGAAGACTGCCCATTAGAAAATAAATGCTGCATTAAATCTGTGGTATACCAATGTACTATATCATCCACTGAGAGCCCTAGCACTAATAAGATATACATTGGGTCCACGAAGAATGATTTTAAAGATAGATGGAGGCAGCATAAGTGCTCTTTCAATAATATAAACAAAAGAAATCAGACTTCCCTATCTAAATCTTTTTGGCATCTGAAGGAAACAAATAGGACATCTAAAGTTAAATGGAAAATTATAAACAAGGCTAGAACATGTAAAACTTGGGATGACCCATGCCCTTTATGCCTCCATGAGAAATTGCACATAATTAAGCTTCTAAATAATAATAATCTATTAAACAATAGACACGAGTTAACGGTTTTTTGTAGGCATCATCAGATTTTTGGTTTGAATTATTAGCTAAAAACTAGCATACAATATAATAACTTGTTTAATCCATAGCCCACTAATCAGATTCATGGTTTGAATAATTAACTAAAAACATGCATACAATACAACACCCTTCATAATCCATAGCCGAAATAAATGGTTTAAATACCCTAAAAAAAGATAACCCTTTATGAAGTCGTCAAAAAACAAACGTTACGGCAGTTTTTTTATATGCACAAATCCCTTTCATAAAAAAATAAAATAAAAAGATAAATAAATCTCCATAGACATGCAAACTAGACTAGGGTTAATACATCTTCCGTTTCAAATTTAGACACCCCCACCTTTCCCTGACTTGACATCTACGAAAGTAACTCTATACTGATACTTATTATTAACACCCAACACCCGCCTACGCAACTTAAACAATTCGCCCTAGCTGTTACCATCGGAATTTTGATTTCAATTTTTAAAACACGTAAATTTCAGAAACACGTTATTCCAAAAAAAATTTCGCTTGAAGATGGAACAGAGCTTATTTTAACTCAATTTAATTTAAATAATTATATTGAAGTTTTCGGCTCTTGTTTTGAAACATGGGACTTCTTATGTCGCGATTTGGAATCATATTTTAAATAAATAATTATATATATATATATATATATATATACATATATAAAAATATATATATATATATATATATATATATGTGTGTGTGTG